>RHKH01000069.1:36246-62611 GCA_009829795.1 Lasiodiplodia gonubiensis | reverse complement strand
TTTTTTTTTTTTTTTTTTTTTTTTTTTTTTTTTTTTGGTTTCTCAAATACTTTCCTGTGACAGCATACAGAAAGGTTTGGCCTGGGCTCCTTGCAAACCCCATATCAACTCCTGAAGCTTATACAGGCGCCCCAGGTCGTCGTCTCGGGTACGCATCCAATAATTCCTTCCCATCCTTCAATGGCCTGATGTTGCTACGAGCAGGCCGCACGAGCATTCTTACAGCCATGGTTTGATACGATATTTGTGCGTGTCGTCAGTCGGCGTATATACACCTGCATTGTCTTTTCATCCCCGCCTTACCGCCTCGCTGGCTGTCTGCGGGGTGGGATCTTCATGCTACTGCTCCCACCGTGGGGAAGATGAACGCCAGCAGACACGTGTGGAGGCTGCAGGGGGGAGTGATTTCTGCATGCATGCGCACACCACGGGACTTTTCCCCATCACCCGTACTTGCATACCTTCCGTCGCCTGGAGAGTATAGATGAATGATGCATAATCTTCGTGAGTTGCATTTCTTTAATTCACTTGATATTGGCTTCCTTCTTCCTTCGCTCGTTGCCTGCTATTTCTTCCTGCCCTTATTGCCGCCGCTTAATGAGCGGTCTGCGCCCCACCCTCTTACACCGGTCGGCCTTTTCTGTCCATCATGGTTGATGCGCGGAAGGGCCTGGAACGTTGCAGTAGTGCCGATTGCGCGACTGGCCGGATCTGGATTTTCATGTGTGTGGCACAGCAGTAGCGATATCTATGCCACTTTACCCTTTTCGCCGTGTCGGATGCTCCCGGCAATATCGACCCTTCACTTCATGCGGTAAACAAGTCTAGTTGCTCTGCAGCATGAAGGATCCTTCGACCCTTCTTTTCGATCGACCTTCTAGCAGCTCCGGCATTCTCCATGTTCAGCCGCTTGATGGTCATATCTTCAGCGGCGCTAGCAGTAGTGGCATACAGGCTCGACTATGCCTCTGCATGGACTCGAGAGGATGGCGGGGGATTGCCTTCCGTACTCCGGCGGCTTCCTCCACACGTCGATCGGTTCCATTATGACCCTAATCACTCACTTATCAGCGATCCCCGGTTATTCCCGCTCCCGCAAGGGGAGAGGAGCATCAGGAACACGCCATTTTCTCTTCGACAGGCCCCCCACCATTCCATCCCCCCCTTCCTTGTTGTCGATCACATTCGAGGTTCTGGGTGGGGTCCAGGATATGAGAGAATGAGGCAAGAAAATCATCTGCGTCGGCTTAACAGCCCAGCCATATAGCTTCTATTTTCTCCCCTTCCACTCCCCTTTCTTACTCCGATGATTGCTTTATGACCGACTTAGCTATATGCCCTGTGCTCCACGTCGGCTAGATTTGCGGAGAAAGCGGATCTGCATATTAATGCTTCTCGTAGGGAATGACCCACCTATATAGCAAGATGACTATAGCGTTGCCATAGGACCACGGATCTTTTTACCCGACGAGGAACCAGCTGAGCAGGAGGCAGTGGGGAAGCTGGCTGTAGTATAGCAAATTCCTTCTGTATATCAGACGTTCCGGTGAAGTGAGACGTATTATTGAAGAAACGAAAAGTCAACCTGACACAGGTGATGGTTGACAATCTTAAAACTTCATGCTATCGGGGACTTTGAGTGGAGTATTGTTATTTGTCAACTACATTTTATTTTTGTCGGTTTGCGTTGTGAAAAGTAATCAGTCGCCCTGTAGCTATAGCAATGACGTCCTTCGCGGACCCCTTGACCGCGAGTACGCGTACCGCCAAGCGCGATGAGCTGCCAGAATGACGATCCCTACTACATGTCCAATACGCCACTCTCAGCCTCGTCTTTCAATACACGGGGGCCAAGTGAATCAATCCATCGGATTGCCACCTCAGGATAAATCCGGTCCCCGATGCGTCACCCCCCACAGCTGATGGCTAGCGTGAAGAATACTGTAGTTTTACTTCAGCACTTAGAAACGTAACACATGTGGGTCGCCGAAGCTATCGTCCGGACGTGTATGTAGAATTTTTAATTCGACATTCTTGTCCGGACGATAGCTTCAGCTACCCATATAAGTTTTTTTTTCTTTTTTCATGAAAGAGCTGAGCTGAGGAATATTTCTTCACGCTAGCCATCGGCTGCAGGAGGGGATTGTACCCCGTGAAAACTAAAGCATGCCGATCACGACTCCCCTGCGTAGGAAGGACGTGGACTGTGCGGAAAGCGTCGCCTCCCATTAAGCACATCCGTCAAGCCGCCGAGCCGGGATCGGGGAAGCTCTGCATGAATACGGCTCCGTGCCGAATGCGCGGAACAGGCGGAAGGATTGCCCGGTCTGCCGACTGTGTTCGAAGTTGTTCCCTGATGGGAGGCGGCATGACGGTTGAGACGTGCGAAGCAATCATCTGCATTGCACTCTGCTAATATGGGCGAGGGGTGTGTATCTGGAGAGCCTCTCAATAAGGTTTTGTGGGTCGCTCGTGAAAGGCGATTGCCGTCGATATTATGCAACTGATTGACCGGTCGGTTTCGGAGAATTACTACCCTTTGGAGTGCTGGAAGACGGTCTCCGGGATACAAGCCATTCGTGCCGCATGAGAGTAGATCCTGTGGCCATGAGTATCTTACCTATGACCTTTTCATTTGGTTGCCATGTGTAGTTGCCTCACTGTACCGTCGTTGGAGCATTCCTTGGTACTTGGTAGTGATTGCGGTAACTGCGCAGACTCGGTAGATGCCGAATTGTATAAGGCAACAAGCCTTGGCCACCTATTTCTTCTTTCTTTCTGACATCGCGGAGGATAATATATAAACATCGATGTTACGTCAAGCACGTAAGGGATCAACGTAGACACCCGATTTAACTTATCTACCGTGCAGCTTGTATTACTTATCTACAATCTTACAATTATAGCAAGATAATATATAGTAAATCGTCCCTAGTAGCTTAAACAATAAGATTTAAGCACTGGTTTTAAGACGGTTTTAATTCGTTTCTTAGATATATATTTTAGATATAGCTACGTATTTAGCTACTTTATAATCGTATTATAATAGATTATAGAAAGTTTAAGCTTTCTATAATTAGCTAAGAATATTTATATACTTCTCTATAGGTAGTAAAAGTAGACATTAGTACTTAAATATAGATTTTAAAACGGGTATTTTATTAAAGTTTAGAGGAGTTAGTGTTAGAGTATTATTTATTTAGTCTAACCGGGCTGGCCTTAGAAGCCATCCATCTCGTAAAAAAATAACTAACAAGTAATTCTACCTTTATATCCGGATGATAGCTTTAACTACGAGATAAGCGAAAACTAATTTTACACTAACTATCAGCTGCAATATACTTATAGTAAGAAAAATCGGGGCATGTCCTTTTTATTCTACTTAAAATATTGCGCTTACAAAAAGACTCCTTAGTCCATTCCGTCAGCCTAAAATCGATTATTCTAAAGAGTGACCTGGTGCCGAATCGGCATTAAGAACTGATTCATGTGAAAGTTGACAGTAGCGTATGCTAGAGAATGGGTTATCGGATCTTTTCTAATGCCGATTGTACAGTCCCCTCTCGCAGCCGATGGCTGGCGTGGAGAATAGCAAGGCCCCAGGCGTAGCCATGCCTTAGCTCTTTCTTGGAAAAAATAACAACATATGGGGGTAGCTGAAGCTATCGTCCGGACGTATATGTAAAATTTTTAATTCGACATTCTCGTCCGGACGATAGCTTCAGCGACCCATGATATGAACAAAAAGCAAATCCACGCTAGCCGTCGGCTGCGAGTAGCTGGTCGTTTAGTTTCGAAACAGATCAGTCGACGAGAAAAGGCCAGCCAATGATGAGACGACCAGCCAGAAACGTCATGCGCCGGACCGTTGGAGTGGGAAACAAACGGGATCCGGCCGGATGAGGGAAGGAGCCTGGCTCCTTAGCTTGGCGCAATTGCTACCGTCCTAGCAGATCTCAACACCTATTCCAGCCACCGGCGAGGCCTGGTGGTGTGATTGCTTTCGGGTTGCACTAGAAGCTTGGGCCCTTGGTTGCGACGATGCCGCAACGTTTTTTTGTTTTGATTATCAGGTGTTTGGTTTCAGCACTTGGACGGCATTGTTGGATCTTGGTCTTTCGCAATCAAGTTTTCTTGCTACGAGATGCGACGCTGCAGGTCAGCAAACCGCCACGCCTTTTCCAATGCGTCGTCAGCTGTTGAGGCTTTCTAAGCACGCGCGGCATCCCTTCTTTTGTCAGTTTCCTCCGCTGAGCCGTTGCATTCCGCCCTGCCTCCTAGCTCATTGGGGGCCCCCAAAAAAGAAAGAAACCTGTTAAGGGGTTCGATAGCGGGGGCGCAAGCGCGGGAATGGAAAATGAACAAGGAACGAAACCGGGTTCGGGGAGGCTGGGATGCCAAGGTTGACGGGATTTCGGAAGCCACCTAATTGACGTGCAGCTGCGCGCAGGTTGGGAGTCGGCGCTGGCGGTGTACAGTAGTCGGACTCCGAAGATTGACACGTCGCTTCGCCTTTTCCCCAGATGGGGGATCGAAGGAGGCGGTGATTGCGTACCCCAAGTGGGGAACATGATGCCAGGATGTGCAGGCAAAGGAAATCTGACCTCATCCCTGCACCGTGGACCCGCTTCTTCCGTCGTCGGGATGTCAATCTTTGGATACTAGTATCAACGTGCCATGTGTGAAGAAACAATGTCAGGAATTCAGGGTCCGTAGATCATTGGATGCACCCAAAACATTTTTTCCAATTTGCCATTATTTTGTCGGCGCGCTAGTGATGTTGGCTCTTGAGCTTCCTCTCTCTTGAACGCCCCCACTACTACTCTACCTTGTGGGAGACTCAAAAGCAAAAAATAGAGAACTTCAGAAAACTACCTTTAGTGTACATTCCTTTCTCTTCATTTGTTTACTCACCCTTGAACGCCTCGCTTGGATGATGACTCGTCATAAACCGATGTCGTCATGAGTTGAGTTAACAGGGAACTCCACTGTGAAATATTCGCTCCCAAAACGAAGTGCAGTCTCAAACCATCTTGAATTTCTTATCCCGGCTTCCTGGTTCATTCAATCAGTGCGTCGCACTTCAGACATCGAATTTTTTCTTTGAGCTCCTCTCCTTCTTGTCCGTCTCCTGTGCCCTTGAGGAGGATGTAGCTTTTCCCGTCCGAGTCGGTCTTTACCTCCGCCATAAAGGCCGGCTCTACCATCTCAATCTTCGCTTTTACGTCCACGTTGGAATGTGTAGAGCCATCGCCATTTTCGGCAGCTTGCGTAAAGGGCGCCGGCTGCTGGTAGGCTGGGAGGAGGTTTGGGTCCGGGAGGCCTTTCTTCGCATGAGCTTGCTTGACGGCTTCGATTTCGAGGCATTCGGAATGGAGCCAGAGGTCGCACGCGTCGCAATGAACGAGCAGGGAGTCGGGGTTGAAAGGCGCCTCGTCGACGCAGTGCTTGCGGAGAGACTGCGATAGCCCGCATTAGCCTTTCCAAGTTGAGTGGTGTGGGTAGCCACTTACGGAGAGCACACCGGTTCCCGTGCCGTTTGCCCAGTCGAAGGTCTGGCGCCAGAATAGTTGATCTGCATCGGGCAGATCATCGCCATCCTCCTCGGTCCAATGCTTTACGTCGGCCTTGCCATTGACCGTCAAGGCATCGATGATCTGCATCCTGTTGCTGGCTATGACTTCGTTATCGCCATGGTAAGGCCGACGGCCGCCAGGAAGGTCCTCGGGCCTGTACATCCAAAAGACGCGCAGGAAGACGTGCTGCTCCGACGCGGCGCGCACCTCCAGCACCTTCGCGACCCAGCTTTCCAGCGGGCCATCGGGAGCCTCGTTCTCGTCAGGCTTGACGTACACGGTCTCGCCGGTGCGAAAGGTCTCGGTGGCAACTTGGACATGTCAGCATCATCCGGCGACAGGCGCACGCGTGTGCTCACTTGTAAATTTGCGGTACCTCTTTGTGCCGTTCCACCACTTTGCCGGCTCGACCGTGTACAGGGTGCTGAGGGACTTGTCGAACGCGTTCTCCTCCAGCTCGGGCTTGCGGGCGAAGTTGCGCTTGCGCTTTTTGGCGGGCCTCGCGGCGTCCCTGGGGAAAGGATGGTGTTTGACGGTGAAGTTGAGGTTGAACTTGGACCAATCGAGGGCGGGCGGGTCCTTCTTGTCCTTGGCGGCGCCAATGGGCGAGGGGCGGTCGTTGGCGTCGCGGCGCGAGCTGGTGGAGGAGACGGCGCGCGAGGAGCGCGACCTGGCGATTGGGTCGGCCATGGCGCTGGCGGGGTTGGCGGAGCTGCGACGATGCGTGCGGGAGGGTGCTGGAACGCTGCGTAAGAGATGCGGCGGGCACGGAGGCTGGTTGGTGCGTGCTTGAGCGGCGAGGCACGCGCGACGCGACGGGCGCAGCAGCGCAGGCGCGGAGAAATGAGGGCGGCGCGTGGGGCGCACGCGGCTGCACGGGTGCGCTGCGCTGAGGCGATGTCGAGCTGGTGAGAGCTGCATGAAGGCCTGGGCGGCCCCAGCCACTTCGGCGGCCCTGAGCAGCGACCCCGGCGGAAGGCGATCACTGGTGCTGGATTGGGTTAAGAGCTGAAGCCTCATGCTCGCGGAGACGTAATCCTCCACCACGGCCGGATGCGTCAGCGCGCGGCTCGTATTCTCTTAAATCGCAGACAGCCGCATTGTCGCTCTGGGACTGCGATTGTTCGCTTCCGTCTGATCCGCCGGCGCAGTACAATACCAGTCGACCGCCGTTGCGCGCGTCGCCCTGAAACACGGCCAGCAGTCTACCGATCGGCTGCGGCACGTCACTCGCAGGCGTCATACAATCAGCTGCTGACCCTGAGCGCAGCCCGCGCGCTCCCGAGCGCCTTTTTTCGACATTAGCCCGCCCAACCCAAGCTCCGGCTGTCCTTGCCTCGAACCGCCCCTTCTCCTTCATACATACATACTGCGGTCATTCCGCCGCCTCCACCCGCCTGTCGCTCGCTACGTCGCCAGCTCTGCGTGCTCCGACGCGCGCGCTGCTCCAGCTGCCGCAACTCTCACGAATTCTGCCGTGAATCCCACCTGCCCGGCTCGCCTGCCGCTGCGAACATGCCTCGTCCGCGGGGTGCGTCAACCCTAATTCCTGTGGCCACGCCGCCGCTGACTCCCTTGCAGTTCTCTCGTTCATGTCCCAATGGGGCGGCTCCCCCCGCGGGAGCACGCCTACCCGCGACCCTCCTTCCTCGCCCAAGACGCAGATGCACTCGTCCTCGCCCTCCAACCACAACCTCGACAATTTCGTCAAGTCGTCTCCCACCCAGCAGCAGCGCAACCGCTCCGACTCGCGCCCTTCGTCGCGTCCCATCTCCATGGTCCAGACCTACCAGCCTCCGCTGATGGAGGTCGCCCAAGACACGTTGCCCGAGCTGCAGCCTATCTTCACCTTCCTGAACTCGCATTCGAACAAGCTCTACCAGGAGGGCTACTTCCTGAAGCTCCACGACCTCGATGCTCGTACGTCCATTCCGCTCCAATCTTGACCTGAGCTGACACGCTTGCAGGTGGTCGCCCCAGCCCCGACCGCAATTGGACCGAAGTCTTTGCCCAGCTCGTGGGAACGGTACTTTCGGTCTGGGATGCACAGCGACTGGACGAAGCCGGCGAGGATGGCGAGGTTGTGCCGACCTTTATCAACCTCGCCGACGCCTCAATCAAGATGGTACGCTGACCGCTGCCCCAGTGTCACGCAGTGGCTCGACTGACGCTTGCAGATCGAATCGCTACCTATGAACGGCCCAGGTAGCCACACGCTCACTAACGTCTTGAGCGTTTCGACCGCGGCGAATAACCGCTACCTCTTCCACTTCAACTCCGTGAACTCTCTTACCCAGTGGACAGCTGGTATCCGTCTCTCCATGTTTGAGCACTCAAGTTTGCAGGAAGCATATACCGGATCGCTTATCGCCGGCAAGGGCCGGTTCCTGAACAACATCCGCCAGATCATGGAGAAGACCAAGTTCAAGTATGAAGACTGGGCCCGTGTGCGGTTCGGCGCAGGCACCCCGTGGAGACGCTGTTGGTGCGTCATCACTCCGCCGGACGAGAAGGAGGTCAACAAGATCCAAAAGGCCCTGAAAAAGCAAACCATCTACGACCGCTCGCAACCGGTGCTGAAGGGTGACGTCAAATTCTACGAGACGAGGAAAGTCAACAAGAAGACGCGGCCAATCGCTACCATCACGGATGCATACTCAGCCTACGCTATTTATCCACAGTCAAAACCCCTCATTGATCAGTCGACGTTGGTCAAGGTCGAGGGTCGCATCACTATCCACTCGCGGCCTGAGTCTACCACCGAGGGGTTTGTTTTCGTCATGCCCGAGGCGCACCCCGCAGTCTCGGGCTTCGAGATTATGCTCCGCTTCCTTTTCCCTGTATTCGATACTTTTGGAATCTACGGCAGACCGATGCGCCTGGTAGCCGATCCTTTGGATTCCCGCTCCCTAATGTTTGCTATGCCCAAGGATCGAAGGTATGGATACTTGGATATTTTGGACGTGGCTAGCCTCATCCACGCGGATGGCAGCCAGAACTGGTCCGAACGGCAGTGGAGGAAGCAACTGAAGGATTTGACTTCCAAGCGGATGACGGCCGTTCCCCCCGATCGCCAGCGCAGCCGACGCAACACCACAAGCCGGACCAGCTTGCCTCCTTCTCGCACAACATCTATTAGATTCAACGATGGCAGCTCTACTCACTCTCAGCCTGGCACTCGAAATGTATCGCCTGCAAGGGGCGGAGAAATGGGCTTCCAGCCGCCACGCCGGGCTGAGACTGCCTCTCCAGGCAGTCAAATGATGCGCCACCAGCGCTCAGTCTCCGAAAGGGTCGGAAATTCGAGGCTAGTGCATAGCCGCAATGCCTCAGAGGATCTCTATGACAATGCGCCCCCACCGCCACCCCACCGCGTGGCACTTAATGGTCTGAACCGCGACAGTCCGGCAAGCGACGTTTCCTCGACGCACTCATCCGGCCATGACCAATTTGCGTCAGAGGGTGAATCACCCCACGATCTCCCCGAGATCGGCGCTACCTCTGCTGCTAAGCCTCCCCCTACCCCTGTCCACTCGCCTCCTGATTTCTCTCACGGACCCAACCAAAAGCCGAGGACCCAACCCTACGAGGCCGAAGAGATGCGCCGAGCCCAATCTGGTATCGATGAGGCTACGCTTCAGGAGATGGCTGAGGCCAGCAACAGGCCCATTCCAGCTCATCTTGCTGCTGCTGGAGCTGCGGCTGCGTGGAAGTCAAACCGCAACAGCTGGGCATCTCAAGGCCGTTTGAGTGACGAGAGAGAGCGCAACCAACATCAATATTCTGATGTTAGAAGGCAGTCGATTGAAGAGAACCGTCAGTATTGGAATGACCAACAGAACAATCGTTTACCTACGATTCCTGCATCTCCATACATCCCACAAGGTGAACCTCAGTCTGCGACAAGCGCTACTTTCTCTCCCGCCGGTCCTCCGGTCCCGGAGCACAGAGAGATGCCTCAGGGCTACTTCGCCCACCAGGACGTAATGGCCACTGCTGGCCAATACGACCGCAGTCCACAAGGATCACAGTCACCCGGTGGTCTTTCTGCTAGACATAGCATCCAGCGGAAGCCACTTCCAGGTCGGTTAAGCACTCCCCTTTCGGCGGACAGCCCCGCCATTCCTAAGTCTCCTTCAAATTCGAGTCTTGGCAGTTTTCGAAATGATATGATTAATCCTGACTCGATTCTCAATCAGCTGGCCGCTCAGGATGAAGCCGAGCGCACGCAGACCATGTCCAGCAGCGTCTATGATGACGAGTCTACTGGGACGCCCGACTACGCCAGCATCAAGAGTGCGAGCACGAAACAGTCGAGACAGTCAGTGGAGAGACCTCGAGTCGGGCGGCTGAAGACTGTTGGCGACATCCCCCCACCGCCGCCAGAGCACGAAGAGGTCGTTGTCGGCGACGCTCGCTACAAAGAGGACGCAAAGCCGACTGAAAACATGGATCTTCCTACGATTGACTTTGGTCCGACGTACGATTTAACCAAGACGGACCCAACTTCCATGCGTCCAGGGACCAGCGGCACGATCACTCAGGAGAACCACCAGAGATCAAAGTCCAAGGATCGTTTGTCGGTATCTGATCTTTCGAACCCGCGCACTCCCCGACCTGGGAGCGCAGGGGACATGCTGCAGGAGGGCTACTTCGGAAGAAATAGCCCAAATACCCCAGGACATCACCGTGCAAACTCGAAGTCGCCACAGTCAAACCAGGATGGCGAAGAAGGCCGCCGGAGCGCTCTCTGGAAGCCATCTCCAGGCCGTCGCAGTGCCAGTCCAGGCTACCGCCTAAGCCTGACGCCCGAAGAATGGGTTCACCAGCGTGCGACGAGTGTGTCGCCAGTATTTTCCCACGAAAGGAACAAATCTACTCCTAATCTTCTTGGGCCCGATAAGACTCCATCGATGAGCCGGAATCCGTCCGGAGAATGGTCACAGCTGCTTCCCCACTACCAAAGGACACCGCCAAAGGAGCGCGAAGGCAACCGCGCTTCGCCGCGCCCCCATTCGCGGAATGCGTCCACGATGCTTAACGAGCGAGACCAGCCCTCTCGCTATCACTCGCGTGGGGCGTCAGCAGCTATGCTAGATGCTTCCATGCACCCGCCTGCCCGTCCTAGTTCCCGTGGCGCTTCCGCGATGCTGAATGCACAGCCTGCTGGCCTTATCAATACTGCCGAGTCTGCGCAGCTCTCGGCTCGGGAGCAGGAGCATGTGGCTCGCCTCACTGGCACGCCACTTATCAACATGGCGAAGTCCAAAACCCAGACTGAACCCGAGAAGCAGCCTGGCCTCGTTGGCGCCATCGCGGCTCGACAGAAGGAGAAGAGTGACTTCAAGAAAGGCAGCCGCAGCGCTCTGGTTCAACAAGCCATTGTGGCTCGTCAACACCAGGCTCAAGCCGAAGTAGCGCGTGCCGAGCGCGACGCCCAGCGCCGCGCTGAGCGTGAAAATGTGCGGATCCAGCAGGAACAGCAGGCCGCGATGATGCGTCAGCAACAGCAAATGCAGATGATGCAGGCGCAACAGATGCAACAGAACCAGATGCAGATGGGCATGGGAATGCAGGGCATGCAAATGCCCATGCAGAGCTACGGCATGCCTTTGGGAAACCCTAGTCCGGGTGCGAACTTTCAGATGCAGGGCAATTATTTCCCTCAGCAACAGCAGCAGCAACAACAGCAACAGCAGCAGCAGCAGCAGCAGCAGCAGCAGCAGCAGCAGCAAGGGTATATGGCTGGAATGCCCATGATGCATCAGCAACCCAGCCAGCAGAGCTTCACTCCGCAGCCCTACGGCGCTGCCTGGGATCAGAAGCAGGCTGGCAGGGTCTCTAGGAGAGGCTAAGATGTTGTAATCGTTATCAGCACACCAGGGGCGGGGTAGAGTAAGAAGTGGTTAATGGCACGACGACAGCGTTTGAGCATACTCGTTCTGGTGTCCTTGGGTTTTGGGGTGGGTCTCATCATCTCTTCACGCTGCATATTATCAACACCTGTCTTATTGAGCATGTAAGGCAAGCATTGCACCGATTTTCCTTCTCTTGTTTATCATCCCGGCTTCCTCTCAGTCTTTCCACTTTAAGGGAAAGGCTAAGAGTTTAAGGGAGAGCATTTTGGCGCACCATCATATCTTTGCAAAAGTGGGAAGCGTTGGCGATACAAAAATTGGCATTGGCGCATGCATCTCTGTCTCTTTCACTTCTCTTTCGTGCCGTTCGTCTTGTATATCAGCGGCTAGGCTCTTCTGGGGATCTGGGGGTTCTGGAGCGGGTATGGGATATTGGGTTCGATAATTTAACTCTATTGTGTTCACTACTGCTTAACTATCACGCTTCGTGGCTTGTGGATGTGTGCTGCTATCTGGTGTCTTGGTCTTAGCCTTAGAATTGGTCGTCGGATGGTTACTTGAGTATATTGAAGCCTTCGACGGAACTTCGGAAGAGAAAATTCCACCTCTTCTCTTCCCCAAGTTCATGCAGTCTTACTCGTGCCGATAGGGTGGTAGTATTGCGTTGCATTCTAATGCCTGCGCGTCTCCGACAACGCATAACGTTCGGAGGAGTAGGCTAAATGCGGAACCTATATGTAGCATTTATAAACCTCCGCTCCTCTTGGAAGCGGGCTTATTGTTTCTATTTTTGTCTCTCCAGCCCCACAAGGTCAAGGACAGGGATAACCACCTTATTCGTTTACTTTCACCTCTTTTACGCACTGAAAACCAAGCCTTGTACTGCTTGATTTGTTCGCGCCCGACTCGCGTCTCATTGCCTATACCGCCAATTCGAAGCGAGCGTTATTTACAAGGAACTGGAACAAAAAAGTACGTCATTACTGGAATTTCAGTGACTCGCTACATTCCACTTTATCCACACATTTTCTTCCTTTCTCTCCCGTCTTTACTTTACTCTGCTATGCCCATGCCCCGACCAGCGCCATCAAACCGCCACCCGCCACCACGGCCGCGCAAGCCTCTAGCCTCCTCTTCCCCCTCAGCACCTGATAGCTCGCATCGCTCAGGAAATCCTCGGCCAGCAACTCGACCAATCCCGCAAACAGCAGCAGGCCGCTGCTGATTGCGTTCATGACGCCCACCGTCAGCAAGCCCGTCTCGCTCGCGGGATCGTACAGGTTGTGGATGCCGAGGCCGATGGCCTGGCCGAGCGGAGTGGTGGTGCCGTAGGCGAGGGCCATGAGCCAGGGCTTCGGAGAGCGCTGGGGGAACTGCAGCGCGGCGATGCGCGAGCCCAGGGCGAGCCCTTCGAAGGTCTGGTGGAAGGAGATGGCGATGAGGAGGACGATGAAGGGCGGGCCCGTGGCGACGGATATGGCCATGCCGATGAAGACGCTGTGGAAGAGGATGCCGGCTTCGAGCAGGAGGCATTGGAGCAGCTGCTTGCGCTGTTGTTGTTCGGGTGTAAGGAGTGAATGGTGGCCGTTGCCGGCGTCGGGCTGGGGGTTGGAGAGAGCGCGGAGGGAGTCGCTGCTCTGGCGACCGGCGGCAGAGCGGTACTTCTGCGAGGGTGCGCCGTTGAGGAGACCGGAGGCGTCATTAGATGAGGCGCCGGCGTAGTCGAGCTCGGGCAGCTCGAGATCGGAGTCCGAGTCGCTGTCGCCTTCGCCGTGGATGGGTTTCGTCTGGGCTTCTTCGTCGTCGGAGATGCGGCTGTGGCCTGGAGACGGGGTAGGCGGAGGGATTGAGGGAGAGACGCCTGCAACGAGGTTGTCCGTCTCGGCGTAGTCGTCCAGCACGATGTCCGGTGGCCGGCGGCTGTCGTCTGGCCGCAGGTTGCCCTGCTTGAACCGGTTGAAGCTCGCGTTGCGGCCGTGGCTGCGCGGCCGGCCATTGCCCATACCGCCCATCTCGTAGTCGCCGTGTCCGTGAGCATGACCGTGTGCCTCCCCTCCGCCCAGCGTGTCGTAATCGCTCCCATGCACATGCCCCGCTCCCCTGCTCGCGAAGAACATCTCTATGCCCACCACGACGAAAACGGCCGTCATGGCGATCAGCCCAGCCATCGCGGGGTATCCCTCGTTCCAGAAAGACGGTAAGCATGGGTCCGTGAGCGAGGTGAAGGCTGTGGGTAGCAGATGTACGAAGGCGGTTGCGATCAGGACGCCGGTGCCGAAGTGTCGCGAGAGGAACAGGAAATGGTGCGGCACAGGGAGGCGTGGGAATCGGCGGACGATGATGGGGAAGGCGCAAGCTGCAGCTCATTAGCATACATAGAAGCAGGCGCAAGAATCCGGGCGAGCGGGTTCTTACCTCCAGTACTTAGCGCCAGGATCAATATCAGCGCGAAAACGTGTAGCGGCGTGTTGTATTCGCCCTTGGTCTTGCTCCCGCACGCCGGCCTTGGCTCACCGGCCGTCGACTCCTTCATGCCGCCATGTCTCCGTTCGAGCTCAGCGTGGAGGAGCGCGGTTGGAATGTCGGTCCATGATATGCCTGCGCGGGGTTGACGTCGTCAGCCAGGACTGGGTGGAGAGCGGGCGAAGTGACCGCAAGTCCCGGGCATTGCTAATTGAGCCGTGTCTGAACCTCAAAGCCAAACTCACCTCTCGCATTCAACGCATTTGCGTGCATGGCTTAGGGCGACGGTCGTATGCTTGCTGCAATTGCTTCTTTCCCGCTTCTTTTCGTTGGTACTAGGGGCGTGCCGAAAGGATCGTGGCTGTTTCAAACCATGTCGCACGCACGGCAGCACCGTGTGAGGACAAGTGATTGTGTTGGTAACAAAAAAAAAGAAAGAGAAAAGAAAAGGGTTCTGGAAGGGAGGCAGCGGGAAGCCATGCGCGCGTTTACTCGGACACGCACGACGTAACGCGCGGAACCCCCCGGCAGACGGCCGGCCCGCGGAGCAGATCCCAAGCCCTACCAAATCCAGCCTTCTGTGTTCCAGAAGCTTGGCGAGCAGTCCTCCAACGAATTAAGGGGCTTCATTTTCCTGTGGCTACGAACTGCCTTCACCGTCGCCAAGCCGACAACCTCCTTGTTGTTTCTGTTTTAACCTCTATTGTACGAATGGTCATGCGTGCTCTTACGACTCTAGAACGCCCCGACGCGAGCAAGGAGGCAAAAATGCCTCTACGGCACAGAACATTTCATTTCATTCCATTCCGCATCAATTAGTCGCTATCACTATCATCTACAACCCTTCGTCTTTTCGCAGCATGACGGGCCACGGGTCCTATTCCCTCATCCTCTTCGTCCTCGCTATCTGCCACCACAGCATCGCTTTGACACCTTCCCGTCTCGCCTCTCTTCTGCTTCCGGACCAATTGACTGATATCTGGTAGTTCGTCGTCGTCGTCATCATCCGGAATTTCTTGACCTCTTTGAGAGGACGTGAACAGTTTCGTGTGTCTTGCCGCCCTGACAGAAGGCAGTGAAGAGCTGAACATCTCAACCGCTTCGGCATCATCAGCGATGAAGTCGGCTAATTCCGAATCGAGCTCGTCATCCTCGAATTCGTCCTCGCCTTCCGTGTCTTGCGTGCCCAAATCGATGGCCTGTGACCTAACGCGCATCCGAGGATCCGTTGGCGGCGGGCTGCTGCTCCCTCCCTCTCCAACCTCATCCATAATTCGCCCTTGTCGTCGCTTTGGTGTGACTCCTAAAGTCTCGTCGTTGTCATCATGCATTGTTTCCTCTTCCGACATCTCGTCTGCTGACGGTCCAGCTTCGATATCCGACATGTGCAAGCTGTCTCTGAATCTCCTCTCAAGCTCTCCGCCTCTGCTCTTCGTCATATCATGCATTCGGTTGACCATCTTGACAAAGCTCATGGTGGCTCGACTGTGAGTTGAGATGTACCTCGTCCGCCCCGCTCGTCGCTGTCGCTTCGGATGTAAAGTTAATCCTGGTGGTGCAATTTCTCTATCGTCGTCTGCATCGTGGATGTTCTGGTAGAATCTCTGAAGCTGCCTCACTTCCTGGCTGTTGAGGAATGTTTCTTCAGCTAGGACCGGGATCTCCATTTCCTCGATGACTGGTGGGTCTTTTCTCTTCCTCTTTGTACGAGAATGGCCTTCATCAGGACCACCATCCAGACCAGCTGCCGATATGAAACCCGTAATTACACCGTCCGGCATCTGGAACTTCTTGGGTGGCCGTTTAGTCTTCCTACCCTTTCCTGCCCGAGGCATAGGCAGCTCCGGTTGTGAGTTCTCGATAGGAATCTCAATATGCTTCATCTCCACAATTGGATTGATATCTCTCGGGACGATCCTCCTGGCAAGGTCAGTGTGGAATTTGAATTCGTCGCCCTTGGAGATCTTCTCCTGCATCTTTTCATAGGCATCTTTCGCTTTGAACGCGTCGTTCTCTTCCTTCCCTTCCATCTGTAGCAGTAAAATCTTTCCTCTACGCTTTCTACCAGTACGTCCCATTCGCTGCAACATGCGGATTGGTGAGGCCTTTTGATCGTAACAGACAATTAGGTCAACCTCTCCGATGTCCAAACCTTCCTCGCCGATCGACGTGGCAACTAGCGTATTGTAGACGCCACTCTTGAATTGCCTCACGACCTCTTCCTGGCGACGTTGGTCCATGGCCTCAGAAGTCTTTGTTGCTGCTTGCCCGACGAAAACATGAGGCCGGATCATAGGCTCATTCAGCTTGAGCACACGAACAATGTCCTCTGCGCTGTCTCTCCAATGTGCGAAGACCATGACCTTGGTTTGCGATGTACCCGGCGCCTCTCCAGCATCCAAGAAATGGTTGAGCACATATTCCCGAAGATGTTCGAGCTTCGGATGCCCGATGTAGTCAGGTTTGGCGGTCCAATCCCTAAGAATTTTCATGAGCTTCTCGAAATTTGGGTTATTAGTTATCTCCTTCTTCCATTTGGTTGTCGCATCGTTCTTGTAGTCGCAAAGGATCCGGTAGAATGGACGAAGGCCGTGGAATTTGAGTACATCGATCCCGCGGCCCAGACTCATGAGTGCTTGGAAGATGGAGTTAATCATTCCTTTCATCGGCTGTGACGCTTTCCTACCAGCGTCTGACTTCATCCAGCTAACTCTTGATTGAGTGAGACCGTACAGGCTCAAGTTCAGCGGATCTTTAGACCAGTACGCATTTTGCTGATTCAGCTTGTCCAGGACGGGTTGTATGGCCTTTGAAAGCAGGTCCTTGGCCACGAGCAAGTCCTTGTTGTCTCTCAGGACTTTTTTCTCCACTTCGCGCTTGTGTATGAATGGTTGAATGTCCATAGAATTTTCCATCCGAATCTCAACACGAGAGATTTCCAGTCCGTCAATGACTTTTTGAACGGTCTCAACGTCGGCGCCGGGGGTTGCAGTCAAAGCAAGAACTCGAAAACTTTGGTTAAACCGGCGAACAAACTTGACAATCTCGACATAAGCGTAAGCGCCCGTTGCTCTGTGTGCCTCGTCTACGACGAGCAAGGCAATCCTCTTCGCATCGCAGTACCCCGTCTTCAAATCATTGATCATTGTCTGCGGAGTCATGAAGAAGACTCTTTTGGTCTTCCACTCCTCTGCCCGAAGACCAGGATCCACTTCGCCTGTCAACATAGTAGTCTGTGAGCGACGAATACCAGCAATTCCCAGGCAGGCATCAATCTGTTGAGCAACCAGCGGCTTGGTCGGAGCAACAAAAATAATCTGTGCATCAGTGGTCCAGCGTAGGAAATTCAGCATGATTGTAGCCGCGATGAAGGTTTTTCCCAGACCAGTTGGCAGCGCAACAAGGAGGTTGTGGTACAATCCACGCTGGACGATGTTGAATTGGTAGTCTCGAATATTGCCAAGGTTTGTGGGATATACCCAGGTCTTCATAGCTTCCAAGTCTATTTTGTGATGCGTCGGCGGCTCGTCTTTGTTGACTGCCGGCCAATTCTGGCGCTTATTGATTTGTGATGGAGGCACAGTACTAGACCCTCCGAACAATGTCGTCTGCCTCAAACCATTGAGAGGAGCAGCGAGCCGCCGCGGCCCATTGGGTGCCGGGTTGTCTTGGGATGAGACCACAATGGCTTGGTCCTGAGCCTTCCCCGCGCGTAGAAATTCTGGAGAAGTTATTGAAGATAGCGAAAATGCATCGGAGGGGAGATCGAGGAGCTCCTCATGAGCCTCCTGGACAAGATTATTCCTGATTCCCATAATGTCAATGGGAGCCTCGCTTGGTTTGCAAAAGGGACTTACCGAACTGGCACAGGAGCCGCCGTAGGTTTTCTGGCGGCGGGAGGCCCTTGAGAAACTAGACGTTGAAAGAGAGACTCATCGATATCGTCCAAGTCTTCATCATCGAACTCGTCTTGATCTAACGCCGTCAATGGAGGTTGTGGAGCCACCGGTGTTGAAGTGGCCCTGGGTGTGTTTGGTGGAGAGCTGAACAGGTTCTCCACCTTTGCTGAATCAATTGGAGGAATAGGCGCACTTATTCCATTGGTAATTGAACGCTGTGCAGTCTCAGTATAGTCGAGGGAGGTATCCACACCACAATTCGAGCTTGTTGCTGGCATTAGAGCGCTTGGTGGGGAGCTTGAAAAATCTCCTGGATCCAGCTCCATGTCTGCTTCCAAATTCGTTGCAACAGGCCAAGACGGAACTTGTGCATGCGCTCGTTCAGCATTGGGACGTGCAGCTTCGGGAAGCTTTGACACGAATGATTCCGGTGGATATGTGGGGGAGTTTCTTTGCGGCGTTTGGATCCGAGGTAGTATTGGCGAGCTGAAAGGCGAGCTGTAGAATGGCTCCGGATTTTCAGGACTTGGTTCGCGGGCCTTTGGTGTATCATGTAGAGTCTTCACAGTTTGCACGCCATTGTGTTTCTGGTTCTGGGGCCGCTGTTGCGGAACACGTGTGATGGCAGGACGGGATACGGTGTCAGCCCGGCCATTTGGCTGAGCAGGAAGAGGAGGAGGTGCGGGAGGTTTGTAGAAGACAGGGGGTTTGGGTGGTGGTTTTTCGTCTTTCGGTTTTTGCCAGATGGGACCTCGAATCCTCCACGGGGGACTAGAATCATCCTGCGGGAGCTGTGTCAAGTAGATTTCTTGCAAATCTCCCTCAGCGGGCTCGTAAGTTTTATTTTTCTGCTTTTTGCCCGGTTTCTCTAGCAAATCACCATCTTCACCGTCGTCAAGGCGGGTGCCGGCGTGTCGCTTGGGCTTCTTCGCTGAAGGTGGACCGTCATCCTCAGCGGCTGCGCTCTTCCGTGGCCTGCCCCTGGGCTTCTTCGGCGGTGGGTTCTCATGGTCCTGGGCGTCGGCCGACTTCCGCGTGCTCGCCTTGCGCTTCTTTGGCTCGGGTGGGGGCGGTGCATTCTCGCCGTCACTGCTGTCAAGCACGGTGAGGACTCGTTTCTTCCTGGGTGGCATGACGGTCACCGCAAGTGCAGTGTCTTCCGCACGGATACTATAGCAGCAGGAAGCGAAGATCGGACACGACGTTTCGGCGATGGATTGACGTTGCTGGTGGCGCCTGCCTGGCGTGGCGAGTCATTAAACGCCTCAGGCGGACTACGTTTCACCGCATGTCCACCCGCTCTTGGCACATGGTAGTCCAAAGGGGCGGCGGTCGGGAAGCAGCTTCCCACGGCGATGGGGTGCGCGGGCAGGAATTGTTTTCGGCGGTTGTCTGGCGCCGGCGCGGTGCAGGCGGCAGCTGATCTGGCGGGGGCGCGTCCGTGGACGTGTCTGGGTGCAGGACGCGTCGCGGAAGAGGCTACGCGCCGTGGTCAAGCATCCGGGCGCCCAGAGGCGCTAGTCGGGATCCATGTAAGTTGGAAATGAATACGGGACTAGTCCGGAATCTGCGAGAAACAGGGTGCCCAAAGCATAAATATAGCCAACCCCAGATTTTCCGCGGCGTTAATCCTGCCGCTCACGCGCCCTCTCCTATTTAACGCTCTGTCGCTGCTGTCACTGCTGCTGTCCGCTACCGCAGCCTCGTCCTTCGCTTCCCGCCGCGCCCAACACTCGCTTTGGTCCAGCACCGCTATCAACCAACCTTAATTGATCACCCTACCAGTCAATTGCAAACCACCATGCGTTTCACCACCGCCATTGTCACCGGCCTCTGCGCCGTCGTTGCCGCTGCTCAGTCCTCTGATGGCGCAACCACCACCAGCGCCTCGCTCTCTCCCACTGCATCCTGCCTGGCCAAGTGTGACTCGGGCGACGTCACGTGCGCCGCCTCCTGCGTTGGCACCGCCCACCCCAACGAGAGCAATGCCAACGAGACGACCGAGTGCATGGCCAAGTGCGACCAGGGTGACGGCTCTCCCTCTGCGGCCTCGGCCTACGCCGACTGCGAGCAGTCGTGCATCTCGTCCTACTTCCCCATTGGCAGCTCTGGTGCCGTCGCAGGCACTGCCAGCAACACTGCTGCCTCTGCCTCTGCCTCGGCCACCGGCGGCTCCAGCTCCACTGGTTCCTCGGGCTCCTCGGGCTCTTCTGGCTCTTCTGGGTCCGGTTCATCTGCTTCCGGCACCGCTGCTGAGACCGGTAAGTTATGCTGAGGTCATGACCCGGAAACGCAAAAGACTAATTTAGTGCAACAGGCTCTTCCTCTACCGCTAGCGGCTCTGCTGCTTCGTCCACTTCTGACAGTGGTGCCAACAGCAACCTGAAGCTTGGCATCTCTGCTGCTGGCGCTGCTGGCATCTTCATTGCCGCCATTGCTCTGTAAGCGCTCAACCTCTGCGCTCGACCACCTGAAACCCGGTGGATACGGACGAATTGAACGGATGACGATATGGGGATGGAAGAAATTGGGAAAACATGCATCGGTCTTAATTCTTGGTTCTCTCGTAGTAATGCAACATACAATACGTTAATCAATGCCGCAATAATGACACAATAACCCATGGAATTGTTGAGCATCCAATTCTTCTGTCATTGGGTGACGTCAGTCGCGCCGTGAGCATACCTGACTGTCGGTTCCGGTGTAAAAACGTGTCTCGATTTCGCGCGACTGTGGTGACGCGAAATACTTCGTGCGGTTGCGGAGCTCGAGCTGTTGCTCCATAGCCGAGTCAGGTAGCGCGCCGATCCCCCCCATGCAAGCTCACGGCGGGCGTCCCGCACCACGACAACAACACCCCGCTACAGCTCCCAAGCGCCGCCAACATGTCTTCTGCCGACCCTTTCGATAGTGCTCTGTCAGTTCCACATGCTAACCGTCCCTGACGTCGCACACTAACCCATGCCCCTCCAGGGACCTCCTCCGCCGCCTTAACCCTAAGGACACGGCCAAGAACGTCGACCGCCTTTGCCAGCTCGCCCCCTCGCTTACCGAAGACCTGCTCGAGTCCGTCGACGTGCCCCTTGCCGTCAAGCGTTGCACCAAGACCAAGCGTGACTTCCTGTGCTGCGACTACAACCGCGATGGCGACAGTTGGAGGAGTCCGTGGAGCAACGAGTTCGAGCCCCCGCTGGAGGATGGTGAGGGCGTCGTGCCTAGCGAGCGCGTGAGGAAGATGGAGCTCAAGGCTAACGAGGCTTTTGACGTCTACCGGGAGCTGTGAGTCGCGACCTATCCGCGTGTGGCTCGGTATTCGAGGGCCACGGGGCGTTGCAGAGGGGCAATGGCGCGCATAGAGCTGTGGCTGACATTGTATGCTACGCAGGTACTACGAGGGTGGTATCTCGAGTGTGTACCTATGGGACATGGAGGATGGCTTCGCGGGATGCGTGTTGCTGAAGAAGTGTACGTGTGCTGGATTGCATGATGCGAACAATTGCTGACGATAATACCCAGCCGTCTCGCCATCTAGCAAGACCACCGGTGGGTGGGATAGCATACACGTCTTCGAAGCCCTGGACCGCGCTCGCACGGCCCACTACAAGCTCACCAGCACTGTCATCTTGAACCTCGGCACCGGTGGCAACGATCTAGGATCATTGGATCTCAGCGGAAACATGGTTCGCCAGGTGGAACAGGATATGCCTGTGGACGACGATACGTCGCACGTTGCCAACATTGGCAAGATGGTGGAAGAAATGGAGCTGAAGATGCGCAACCTGCTGCGTAAGTCCAACAAATAGGACGATATGATTATCTTTGCTGACCATTTACAGAGGAGGTCTACTTCGGCAAGGCAAAGGACGTTGTCGGCGATCTTCGGAGTAAGTCCTCCTTATTCACCTGCGGCCGCCGCGCATCAGCTCACCCTTCTCTTTTAGGCATTGCTTCCTTGAGTGAAACGAACCGCGACAGAGCTACGCACAAGGAGATGATCAGCAGCATGGGCGGTGGTCGGTAAAACGGTGCCCGAAGGCTCCACACTAGGACAGAAGCAAGACAGCAATTTCAGCGATTCCTGCGTGGGTTGCTCGATCCTCTGCATGGGCGTTTCTTTTTGCGCAGGACCAGATGCGGGAACTCATCTCCGACATGCAAGTGCATCAACCGAAGGCTAGGGTGATTTTATTTCTCGCGTCATGTGTAGCTCAAGCTATCATCTGGATGTAAGTGTGGCATTAACAGTTATACATTCTCATCCGGACGATAGCTTCCATTATCCCCATGTGTCGTAAAGAAAATTGCTGAGGCTCCATGTTCTAGGGCCCTGGTAAGCCTTCGGCTGCAACGCTCCTCTGTAAGGATTTTCTTAGCATAATCTTTCACGTGAGACATCAGCCCATATTTGCCAGGGTTTGCAAAAAGCCCGATCGTAATCGAATCCCAAGGGAATAGCCAGCTAGCCGTAGCAAACCTGAATGGTTTCGATTATGATCACGTGAATGTCTGACTCCGAGGCTGGTTAGCCGAAGCGGAACCTCAGGATCTCTGACAAACCCCAGTTCCCCACCAGAAATCTTTCATCTAAAGCTTGGTGTCGAGCACTTCCTTTCCCATCATTTCTCGAAACACATGACATGCCGCCAGTTTCCACGTCGCATCGAAAGCAGCCGTGCAACGGATGCAGGTCCCGGAAGAAGAAATGCGATGTATGTACGTTTCATACGCTCTTCCAACCATCTTATGCCTACAGTGCCCTCTTGCAGGCGATGTTCAGCGTAGATTTATTTTTCACCCTCATGTCATGGGTAGCTGAAGCTACCATCCGGACGTGTATGTAGAATTTTTAATTCCACATTCTGATCCGGACGATAGCTTCAACTAGTCACCTATGTTATTTTTCGAAGAAAGTGCTGAGGCATAGTTACTATCCTTCACGCTAGCTATCGGCTGCAACCTCCCCCCTGGTTGGTTCTGTCGTGACCCTTTTTCATTTCCGGTTGCCCCGAACCTTGCTGAACAACTCAAGCGATCGTTCCATGTTAACACCATTGCTTCTCCATAGGCCGCACGTCCCGTTTGCTCTAACTGCCGGAAGTGGGGAATTTCGTGTGATTATACCAATCGTACTTACGCAGCGGAGAGAACATTCGGCTTAGGCTCCACCAACGGGTACGCTGACCAGGATCTTATCAGCCGAAGCTCAACTTGGACCGTTGAGCAACCCGTGAACACATTATTTGCTGGCGCCTTTACTTTTCAGAACCCTCTTCCGACTGCTAGCTTTCCGTGGCAAGCAGAAGTAGGCCCAGCTCAGACCGCCCTTACCGTACCCGGCATAATCTCAGGCCTAGACACCGATGTACATCCAAATGTGACCCCGCTAGTACAACAACTGGTAACACCAGAATCAATGGGAGAGGCATCAGATCCTACAGGACATGGTTTCGCGGCCCTTCTCAATTGCGCTATTGACACCCCGGGTCTGAACGTAGACCACGATTTCATCCCTCAGGGCCCCGGGACAGGTGGCCCTGAAGAAGAGGGAAATGCCTCTCTCTGGCTAAAGAACGACTTCCTATCGGAACCATTGCTACTGGAACTGGTGGACGTTTACTTTGGCCAGCATCACATATTTTTGCCGTTTCTCCACCAGCGCCAATACTTAGAGAAGGTCGAGCGCTTCAAACAGGAGAGTTTAGATCGTCAAGAAACCGCACTGCTGTACGCCGTGATTGCAATAGCCGCTGTATCCCATCCGAATCCCATAGTTCGAGGCCGGCGGCCTGAATGGTTTGCCAAAGCAAAGCACCTCTGTGAGAACACGGAAAAGAGATACCCATCACTGCAAGGTATCCAAGCAAGTGTTTGTATTTGCGTACTTGCTTGGACCACTGGAGATTATCCCCTTTGCTGGCTCTCGATTGGAACCGCCTGGAGACAAGCAGTTACCCTTGGACTGAACCGTATTGATGGTGAACCGTCCAGAATTGTCCAGGAAACCAGCCTACCCAAATGTGCGTTGGAGAAGGAAGAACAACGACGAACAATATGGACGCTGTTTTTGATGGACCGCGCCATGGCGTTTCCTTGTGGATGGCCGCATGCCATCGATGATAGGCAATTCAGGGTGAACTTGCCCGTCCATGAAGATGTGTTCCAAAATGCTAATGAAAGGGTAAGATAACAACACTTATCCGTACATGCTATGTTTCTAACCTCAATCACAGACGCCAGAGTTGAACAGCACGATGCCTTTCAGCCGCACCCTACGGAAGATGATCATGTCCACACCACCCGAGGGAAACCCAACAACTTTTCAGGCCGTACTAAAAGCCTACGTTCTATTAGGACGCACCACAGAACACGTATACTCACTGGATGCTTCATCCAACCCAGAAGAACATTTTCGCGAATTTCAGCAATTAGACACGGAGCTCAGCCGGTTCAAATTGAGTCTTCCAAGAGGCATGACAACGATGAGGACATCGTCGGTCAAAGAGGCAACTCACATCTTTTGGTTGAATGCCATACTAGGCATTCTCGTAATTTTGCTACACCATAGACCTGAGACGGCCGCGTACAAGCCTCCGCAAACGGCTTCGCCAGTTGATTCTCTGGTCTCCGAAACGTCTCGTGTTGAGGATTTCGAATATTGCATCACAGCTGCCACAAACTTATCCCAAATTGTCCAAGAAGCAACAAAGGTCTCAATAGATGCTCTGATCAACCCATATGTCGGCTCTTCGCTCTACGGTTGTGGCCGAACGCTTGCGCTCCACTACAGCGAGACAAAGAGCGAGGGAACTAAATCGGACATCGACATGTACCTGCTATTGTTCGACCGCATAGCAGACCTCTATCCGGTCCTAGGCAACAAGTTCAGGAACGGGATGGCGTTCACTCTTGCACAAACTCCCGAGGCCATTCACAAAATGAAATCAGACGGCGCAAGAGGCATGTTGACTAAATGTGGCGACTGGGCCGGTGCGAATCCGCAGGCCACACTTCAGAATCTTACGGTAGCTTTTCCGTAATGGGCACGAGGTCTATTGTGACAGAAAACGGGCAGTAAGAGCATTCATTCGGATATACATGTACAATGCACATGTGAACAAGGGCATCTGGACAACAGCTTTGATTATCTCGGCTGAGTTGCTGTCAAGCAACAACCCATCTACACCAGCAACGTTCCACCGTTCGACTCAACGACCGTTCCTGCCGCGAAGTAGTCTTTCATCAAGTACAAATACGCCTCAGCCGTGTCCTCGGGCCTACCGACCATCCCCACTGTCGATCTGTCAGCGAAGCGCTGCTTCATCGGCTCCCTACTGGCGGCTGGCACGCTGTCCCACAACGGCGTCTCGACCGCACCCGGCTCGACCATGTTCACCCGCAGCGGTTTGAGGTCCACGGCCAGTCCGCGCATCACACCCTGCGTCGCCGCGCCGTATGCTGCCGGGATCGTCCAGCCTGGCGATGGCCGGTTCGTGTTGACGCCGCCGGTCAGCGTCAGCGAGGAGGTGGGACCGGGCGTGACGTACGCCGGCAGCAGCTTGGCGAGGACTAGCACGCCTAGGAAGCGCACCGTACCGGCGGCGTGCACGCTCTCGATGGTCAGCTCGGAGAGGGGCGTCAACGCCAGCGCGTCGCCCGCCGTGAAGACGACGTGATCGATGCGGCCGGTGCCATTGCCGGCGACGGTCGCGTCCAGGAGGGTGCGAAGGTTGGATTCCATAGTGGCAGGGCTGGACAGGTCGCAGGTGTAGCCGCTGACCTTGTCATCTTTGTTGTTGCTGCGTAGGTGCGAGAGAGCGTTGGATAGCTTGGATGGAGTTGAACCGGCGATAGTGACATGTGCGGCGGACTGGGCGAGAGCCTGGGCGGCGACGGCCAGGCCGATACCGCTAGTTCCGCCGATGACGAGGACCGTTTGGGTGGAGAGTTTGGGGGTGTAGGCTGTGGAGGACATGGCTTCTGAGGAGTACACGAAGATTTGCGGTAAATTTCACGGATTGGACGTGTCTTCTTTTCTTGTTTGTTGTAAACGCTTATTTCCCTCCCCAAATGCGGACTTAGAAGGTTACTTATACTTCTCTTCTGGAGGGAGAAGAGGCAGAAGATTGGTACTGTGTGTCGGCGACGCTAAGCCTGAAAAGGCAGTTTTGCGGGCCGCTCGTGCATAAAGGACCACCTTAGCGTCGCCGCCACCGCCGACGCCATCACTGCTTGTGCTTACTCCGGAGTTTAGCGGGGATAGGAGATTAGGATACGGACAGCCGTGGTCCGCTGTTCTGGCTGTGGGATTCCGAGCTAGGTAATGCTGAGTAAGTGTGCGGTGGATGACCGCTGCACCCTGAGCGCCGAAGGAGTCGAGTTGTGAAAGGAGTCTTGAGTCGGTAGATTTTTTACACGGTGGACTTGGGTATCAGGACAGAGAATTGCAAGGCTTTAGAACAAGGGTCAACTATGGCCTCTCAGAAGAAATGCATCATTCACAATCTTTACAAGAAGTGGTCTTCAACTGAGCGGCAGTCAACGAGACGTTTGATATACATGACCAAGATCT
>RHKH01000069.1:5595-36104 GCA_009829795.1 Lasiodiplodia gonubiensis | reverse complement strand
TTCTTTTTTTTTTTTTTTTTTTTTTTTGCTTTCCGAGCTCGTTGCCTAGATCTGGAACTTCTCCAAGTACTTCGTCGCAAGCTCCACACCTTCATCCAACTTATCCGGGTTAGTACCTTGACCAATGGAGGTCTTGCCCTTGCCGCCAGCCTTGCCGCCGACGGCTCCCGACACGGCCTTAGACCACTCAGTAGCAGAAGCGCCCTGAGTCTCAAAGTGCTGTGAAAAATTAGTAACTAGGCACTGTAAATGACTAGATTAGAAAACTTACATCACCCAAGTAGCAACCGTGCGCGACCTTGCCCTCCTTGACGTCACCAGCGATCAGGTAGACTGTCTTATCCTTCTGCTTGCTGCTGACATGCTTGATGGCCTCGGTGATTGCCTTGCTCGTGTGCTGCGCATCATAGTCGAGCCTCTGTACCAAGAACTTGGCGTCCTTGTTCTGCGCGAAGTAGTCTGTGACTGTGTCCAGCACCTTCTTGCTGACAATCTTGCTCTGCTTCTTCTGCTGGTCGAGGATCGACTTGGCTACCGCGCCGAACCGCTTGCGGAACTTCTCCTTCTCAAGCAGCGAGATGGAGAGCTCGTTCAGCTCGTTCTGAATCTTCTTCTGGAGAACCTCCTTCTCGGGGCCAAACGCCATCTTCTCCAAGCGCTCGAGCTCCTTGGAGAAGTCGGCGGCAACGCGCTGGACGTCGTACGCGCCTTGGCCAGTGACGGCGATGATACGGCGGATACCCTTAGCGATACCGCTTTCTTCCACGACGACAAGTTCCTTGATCTCGCCCGTGCTGGAGACGTGAGTTCCACCGCAGAACTCAATGCTGAGCTTCTCCCACTTCTCGTTCTCAGGGTCTGCCATGAGATCCTTGACAGGAACACCAATGGAGACGACACGTACAGGGTCAGGATATTTCTCGCCAAAGATGGCGCGGACTCCGCGGATCTTGTATGCGTCGGCCACGGTGATAGGCTCGACATACACAGTACGGTTGTCGCGAATGTAGCCGTTGGAGATGGTTTCAATCTTCTGGATCTCGGCCTCAGTGACGCCTTGCTTCCACGAAAAGTCGAAACGCAGCTTCTCAGGAGAGACAAGAGAACCCTTTTGATCAATGTCCCACCCAAGAACCTCGCGGAGGGCGTAATTCAGCACGTGGGTACCGGTGTGGTTGCTGCGGATTGGGTTGCGGCGAAGCTCATCATACTCGCAGATGACTTCATCTTCGAGCGAAAGAGCACCGTAGCTGAGGTATCCGGTGTGGAGCACATAGCCGCTCGAGACCTGGACGTTCTGCACATCGAAGGCAGCCTCGTTGGCACCCTCAATCAAGATCTTGCCAGTATCATACTCCTGACCACCCTGCTCGGCGTAAAAGTTCGTCCTGTCCAGAACTAGACCAATCTGCTCGCCCTCACTAACATCGCTCGTGGTCTTGATGAATTTCTTCTCCGGGTGGAAGATGGCTTTGATCTTGGCAGTGATGTTGTCCTTCGCGAACTTGAACGAGTCCTCCGTCGGAGCAATCTTCGACTCCTGAAGATGACCGAGATCGTGCACATCGAGCTTAACCACGTTGGCACCAGCCTTCTTCGCGCCCTTGCTGGCTTCCTTCGCGATGGCCTGCGCCTCTCTGACCTCCGCATCGTCGATGGAAAGACCCCTCTCCTCGGCCATGATGAGGGTCAGATCCTCGGGGAAACCGTAGGTATCGTACAGCCTCCACACGTCCTTTCCAGGAATCTTTTTGCTTCCGCTCGCCTCAACCTGCTTGGCGTACTTGTCGAACATAACCTCACCACGGTCCAAGCTCTTGGCAAACGCCTGTTCCTCCTCATCCAGAATCTCCTTGACATCCTGCTCCCTCTTCTTGATTTCAGGGAACATGTCGCCGACCTGCTCAACAAGCTTCGGCACGATCTTGGAGAAAAAGCTCCCAATATCAGTGTGCAGGTACTTGCGAGCATAGCGGGCACCTCGCCTCAGAACACGGCGGACAACGTAGCCACGGCCAACGGCATCGGGAATGGCGCCGTCGGAAATGGCGAAAGTAAGCAGACGAACGTGATCAGCAACGACGCGGTAAGCAGTGTCGATTCCATCGGGGTCCTCGTCACCGAACTTGCCCCGATACTCCCGCACACCAGTAATCTCTTGAATGATCTTGAACAGCGGGGTAAAGACATCGGTATCGTAGTTGGACATCTTGTTCTGTAGGACAGAAACCAGACGCTCAAAGCCCATACCAGTATCAACGTGCTTGTTGGGCAGCGACCTCAGCGACCTGTCAGCCTCACGGTTGTACTGGATGAAAACGTTGTTCCAGATTTCAAGGACATTGGGGTCGTCCTGGTTGACGAGGTGAGCAGCGTTACGGCCGCCTATCCTGTCATAGTGGATCTCGCTGCAAGGACCGCAAGGGCCTTGGTCACCCATCTCCCAGAAGTTATCCTTGGCATTTCCCTTCAGGATGTGGTCGTCGGCCACGCCAACGTTCTTCCAGTATTGCCTTGCCTCCTCATCGGCCTCGAGACCCAGGCTTTTATCGCCTTCAAAGTAGGTCACGTACAGACGGTCGGGGTCCAGGCCGTAAACCTTGGTCAACAGCTCCCACGAGTACTGAATGGCCTCCTCCTTGAAGTAGTCACCAAAACTCCAGTTGCCCAGCATCTCGAAGAAGGTGTGGTGGTAACTGTCCTTGCCGACATCGTCCAGATCGTTGTGCTTGCCACCAGCGCGAATGCACTTCTGTGAGTTGACGGCGCGCTTCAGGGTAGCAAAGTCCGAGTTGGGATCGACGGTGCCCAGAAAGATGGACTTGTACTGGTTCATGCCCGCATTGGTGAAGAGCAGAGTGGGGTCAGACAGCGGCACGACGGACGACGAGGGCACAAAGGTATGGCCATTCTTCTTGAAGTACTCGAGGAAGGTGTCGCGTACGCGCTGGGCAGGCCACTCGGGCTGCTGGTCGACGATCGAAGCCATTGTGTGGCGGGGTTGCAGCGAGAGAGGCGCTGCGGGGCGCAGCGGTGCTCGGACGGAAGGGCTTGGTCTTGCGGAGGCGCGAGCGAGCGATGCGGAGCGGAGGGTGGAGACTCGGCCTGTGTGCAGACTGGCGGCTGGGTCGAGGTTGCGGGTGGTGCGGTGGTGGGTGCCAGGAATTTGTAGAAGCTTCTGCGCGCGGGACTCGAGCGGCGACAAATATCGCCCTCGTCCGCCGTGACTCACGAAGCCGCTATCTCTGCCAAACACGGACCCCGCCCGGAGTCGCAGCATTCACCCTGTCTCCCCCGAAAGCGACTCTGTGCAACAATGCGATGAGCGTGGCGCGCAAGCTGACGGACAACGATCTGTTGGTTGCACGTGCGCCGAGCTTTGAGAGTGAGAGTGAGGTGATGGGGGAATGGTCACCCACGCGGTAATGTCGACGGCCTCAGAGCCGCACCGCGGCCTCAAGCGTCCCGCCGCCGAGACGCTGGAGACCGAGCAGCGCCTGTCCAAGCGCTTCAATCTTCTGAACATCGGTATGCGTCCCCGCTGTACGCAGTCTGTCTTCTCGTGGCCGCTGACCCGCTGCTCCAGACAGCTCCGGCAAGCTCTACATCCCCGTCGCCGCATCGTCGTCCACCGCCGACTCCGCACCGCCTCTCGATCCAAGCTCCTCCCGCACCGCCGCAGTTAGATCCCGGGACGATGATTGGATGCAACTGGAAGACACCAAGGACAAGGTCTATATATACGATCTCGACGAAGAGTTGGCCGAGCTTGAATCAGACGAGGAAACCCCCATATTCCTTCCCGACATCGAGAAACATCTCACCAAGATACCCAAACATGTCTTGGTGAGCAACGGCAAGGAGCTTGAGCGCACTGCCGACAACCAGCTCGTTCTCTACGGTGTACCTGCCTCGTTGTCTGTTCCTGAAGACAAGGATAGCGTCAGGAAGGCCATTATCGAAGCGCGACACAGAGCAGAGCAGAAAACCACATCGCTGCATGAATCAAACGACTCTACGAATCTTCTCTTGCACCACTCTAGTAACAATGGTCTTGCAGGCGCCGATGATGTCATGAGCACGGATCTCAATGGCCTGACCGATGACATGGAAGTCGAGCCCATGGAAATCGAATGAGGGAGATGAGGGGTTTACACAGCGGGCGAGAAGAGAATCTGCCCCTCGCAATATAGTCCCGCAAAAGATACTGCATCCTATCTATCTACGTGGGTTGTTGAATCTAATGTCAGGATTTATTTAAGTTCAAACCTTACATTTACGTCCGGACGTGGATGTAGAATTTTTAACTCCACATTCTCGTCCGGACGATAGCCTCAGCTACCCATGACATGAACAAAAAGCAAATACACGCTAGCCATCGGCTGCGAGAGGGGACTGTACTGTGGCTTCGGCATTTGATTTCTTTATATAAGATTTAGATCTGCACGGCGAATGCAATTACGAAGTAGATGAAGTAACATTTTGGTGCAACTTTGGTTGGTATCAATGTGACTGTAGCACGTGTACAGCGAGTCCGTCAAACGCCGCTGGTACGGCTCATCCAGTGAGCGGTACGGCCCCCTACTTTCCCACAGAATTCATATTATCCGGTGCATTAAAACTTGACAAAAGCCATTACTGTAGTCATGGAGTACTTAAAGTCGGAAAGGGTTCGAGCTCCCCGTGTGATGCGCCTGCGCTGGGGCGGTGGGCTCGTTGCTGAGAACACCAGTCTGCTGAGGACCCTGTGGTGCCTGGGAGCTGGAAGGTGGTGGTCCCGGCGGCGGTGCATACTGCGGCGACGGAGGTCCGTATTGTTGTTGCGGATCAACTTTGGAGGCTCCGGGAGGCGGCTGGTAGGTAGGCGGCATATCCTGGCTGTATAGTGGTGGAGGCTCTGGGTAAGCCTGCATGGGGTAGCCGTTCTGGCCAGGAGCATAGTATTGCGGTTGCTGGCCATGATACCGGTAGTAAATTACGCCTTGGAGTTGCGGTTCAAAGCGAGCTCGCTGGTACCTCGGAACGAGCCACTGCAAATTGTCAGCCTTGGCCAAAGGCTATACGAGGATTACGAGCCGGATTTTCATACCTTGTGGTAGGCCAAAGGAGCGAGGCCCTTTTTCATCCGACGCTGGGCGTGGTAGTAGCCACCGATGAACCAGACCAAGAAGAGGAACAGGAAGGTGCCAAAGATGACATATTTGATGATTATGCCGGTCTGTTGGCCAAATTGTTAATTCAGCCTTGCGGCTGCTAGCGGCGCGGCGTACCTGGGAGAACCAGAAAGAGTCGTAGACATAGTCGTCATCGCTCTCAAAGGCTGGGTCGCCCGCGGGTGCTTGGCGGGGCAAGATCATGGTTATGAGTGCGGGAAAACAGTGATGGTTATTTGTGTAATTTGGGGCTTTGAGGTAAGAGAAAGTTAAAGAGCGACGAGAGGTTGAAGAGGGCGAGCAACGGCGTGCGGTTGTACACGCAATGTGGCTACGAGGCAGCTGGAGGCTGCGCGTGGAACGCAGGGAGTTTCAGTGACTGTCTGAGCGGGGAGAGGGTTGTCGGACGTTGAGGCGTTTAAGTTCCGGCAGTGACGCGACAAAGCGCGCGCGAAAGAGGCGATGAAGTAGACGGGCAGCGAGCGCGTAGAGAATTAAAAGAGAGAGATTAGCAGAGGAAATGAGGATAATCAATCGAGGGGCGGGAGCGAAGGGCGAGGTAGGACACGACTTGGCTGCGACAGGTCGGCGGCTGGGCGGATAATGATTCGCCTGTGGCGTGTGGCTGAGCAAGCTGCAGGGAAGGCGCGCACGACTGGGACGCCGTTGCACGTGCCTGCCCGTGCGCCTGCCGGTTGTCGAATCGATGCCTGCGATAGTCTCATAGCTCCGGCAAGCTGACCAGCCCACCGTAGGTATCGTCACCGCCGCCGACACCAAAGCCGCAAAGCGCACCGCCGCACCAGCTTCGCATAACTGTCCCCGCCCCCGCGCGCCCGTTGTCCGCCTCGCCCCGCGCCGCAACCAACGCACTCACACCGCGATAGGCACCAACCCTAGCCGCGCGCTCTGGAGTTGCCCGCATTACTGCCGACTTCAGCTTCCCACCGCGCCTCCGTAACCATTGGAACTTGCCCACCACACACGGCCGCTGGCGGAGCTATGAGCATCGAAACGCGACCCAGATGAGCTCCGCAGATGGAGACAGCGACGTCAGCGGTGGCAGCCAAGATGTCAATGCCGCTGACGGAGCCGCGGCCACCCTGCGCAATGATTCCGCGCCCAATATGGCGCGTGCCGGCTCGGAACTCAGGCACATTATCGAGGAGGAGCAGAGGGACCTCCGCGCAGATTCTGGGAATGGCACCAACGGGACAAACTTTTATGGCTATGGCAAGGTCAAAGGACAGCAACCGCAAGAGGATCTGGAACCCGCGAGTCCTTCGCCGTCTTTACCCAACCGGAATGCTTCAGTTGATGCCATGAGCCCGGAAGGGTCCATTTCAACACCTGACGATTCCCCCTCAGTTCAAGTGCGCTGCTCCTTCGTAATCCCCAACCTCCTCTGCTGACACCATCCAGGGTTCCGCACTTTCGTCCCCCGGCAGCAGCGTCCCTGCGTCGTTCGCATCGTTCGGGAGAGGCCAGCGGCCGCCGTCATTGCAGCCCTTCGAACGTCGATTCTCAGCAAGAACACCAGTCTCGCCGCGCGACTCGCCGAGAGCACTCTCACCCGCATTCCTTGGATCCAACTCTAGGCAATCATCACTCTCGAGCCAGCTCCTACAGAATCAGGACGAAGCGGACACGCCACAGCCGCCATGGGAAGTTGTACGGTGGACGAAGCTGAAAAGGATAACCGGCCAGGCCTTTTCAGAGCTTGGCAAACGGAATTTTGGCCGGCCAACCTGTCTGGCTGTTGCCGCTTCTATTATTATCGGAACCTCGAAAGGGTTGATTCTAGTTTTCGACTACCACCAGACGCTGAAGTCCATTATTGGGCCCGGTACAAAAGGTAGGATACCCTCGATTAAATTCGGACCTCTAGGTTTATTGACACACTATAGCAATCGAATCAGGCGCTATCACAGCTCTGGCGATATCGGCAGATCATACAACAGTCGCCGGCGGTCATTCTTCTGGAAATATTTTCACATGGGAAATCGCTAGATCTGCGAAGCCGTTCCTGCACATTCCACCTATTGACAAACAACAAGCTGAAAATCGATCATCGGATGGCCATCTCAACGATGTGTCCGTCCTTCATCTGGGCTTTCTGGGCACACGCCATACTGCGCTTGTGTCTGCAGATGAAGGTGGCATGGCCTTTTCTCATCTCGCAACACGAGGGTTGGGGGCTGTCGGACGAACGGTGAAGACGACCCGAATTTTAGGAAGATACCCACCTTCTGCGGCAGCCATAGAACAGCCGCGGAAGTCCAGTTCAGTTCTTGCATTTTCGCCACTGCCTTTGGGAAACGTGGAGCAACCAACCGACTCACTTGGTCTCACCGCGCTGCTAACACCCTACTTACTCGTAATCGTATCGACCACACCAATTGCCGAGACACAGCACAAAATGTCGCGACCAAAAGAAATAGCTCCTCACAGTACTTTGAGTGGTTGCTTGGCGTGGTTCCCCGCTGTGAAGCTCAAAAGTCCCGGGGAGGACGGTCCGCAAGCTGTCTCAAAAACGAAACTCGTGTACTGCTGGTCAAATGTGCTCACGATTCTGGACGTAGAAGTCACGGACCATCAGGAGAAAGAACGACGGCCTTCTCTCCGCTTCAGGCCCCGTAGTAGATGGAGAGCCGAGGAAGCAATCGTTGCCGTGCAGTGGATTAGTCGATCCGTCCTCGGTGTGCTCACAATCAGTCAACGTCTCATCGTCCTGGAAGACAATTCTCTCAGGATGACGGATTCATTTGACCTGATTCAAAAGCACATCTTCCACCAGGACCTGTTCTCACGCCAGCTCCATGCTGTAGTGGAACAGTTGGACGAGCAGGATGACTCAATGCACGGCGTTGTCGCGGATGCCTTCTACATGAGCTTTCGCGCCTACAAAGGAAGATTGTTTCTTTTGGGTTTCAATGACGTCTCGCTTGGAACTCTATCAAATTGGGCAGACCGACTCCTTGCCCTCATGGAAGAAGGAGACTACATAGCTGCCATTGAGCTAGCAACATCCTATTACAACGGAGACGCCGACAAGCTTACGGTAGGCTTGCCTAGTGATGATGCTGCCAGACACATTGTGGTCCAGGAAAAACTACTGGAAATGATCTCTGCATCCCTGAGATATACCTTCACCAGGAAAGAATCTTCCGATAATGGAGCCCCTCGTACTCAGCTTTACGAGTTGGCGTCAGCAAGCTTTTTGGCATGCCTCAGCATGGAGGAAATGGACTTTCTATTCGAGGATGTGTACGAAGCGTTCCAGAACGCGTCGTCCGAGAACGTATTCTTCGAGGTCTTGGAGCCTTACATTGTTGAGGACGAAATCACGTCCGTGCCTCCGGGTGTTTTGAAGGGTATGATCACACAGTACGCGTTACAAGGACGCACCGATAGGATTGAGGAAATGATCTGCCGCTTGGACACAGCCACGATCGACATTAACCAGGTCACAATTCTCTGCAGGCAGTACAGCCTGTATGATGCACTGATCTACGTGTGGACCCGCTCCATACGGGATTACATTACCCCGCTTATTGACCTGCTCGCTTTGGTCAAAGTCCTTTTGTCAGGTGGTGAGCCTTCCGGACCGGCAGAAGAGCAACATCTCGCTTCCGCAATGAAGATTTTCCCATACCTTGCGTATACCCTCACGGGGCGCGTGTATCCCGGCGGGAACCTTTTACCAGATGAGGAAGCAGATAGTGCCAAAGATGCGCTGTATTCGTACATTTTCTCTGGGAAAGCGACAGAGTGGCCCAAAGGCAGCGGCGACATTTTTCAACCACTCGAGGACATAGAGTCGGCCGATTCCTTTCCTTATCTGAGGGCAATTCTCAGATTCGACACGCCAAGCTTCATGAGCATGCTCAATGAGGCATTTGAGGACTCGTACCTGAACGGAGAACAGTCGCAAAATGGAACAGTGAACGGAGTATCAGCCTCTGATCGTTCCTCCGGGAGAAGACCAACGCGCCAGTACATCTTGAACATCCTGCTTGGAGTCATGTCGGAAGGCCAGTTCGAATCCGAGGATACAACCTACCTATACATGTTTGTGGCTCGCAATCTCCCCAAATTCCCACAATACATCATTCTCCCTGGTAGCGCGCTTCACAAGCTGCTCGAAGGTCTTTGCGATTATCCTTCCGACGCGGTGGCAGATGACTGTCAGCTGAGTGTCGAGTACTTGCTTTCGGTCTACCATCCGACAGACATCCAGTCCCTTGTTCCGCTGTTTGAAAAAGCCGGGTTCTATCGAGTACTCAAATCGGTATACAGTGGTGCGAAAGAATACGCACGGCTTGTTGAGACGTATCTCAATGACACGGACGACCGCCCGGCAGTGTTCGAATGTATCAGGGACTGCTTACGACCGAGCAAGGGTCTCAACAAACGACAAGTAGGCGATGTTCATGCTGTTATCCTCGCTCATGCAATGGACCTTGCAAACATTGACGCAGCACTGACGGCACGGACGCTGAAGAATTCGGCGCCCGTGCTCCTGGAGTCTGTTCTCGATACCTTGGAAGCAGATCATTACGTCCAATTCTTGTTCCTGAGAGCGCTCCTAGAGCCAGAAAAACAGCTCATCACCGCCAAGCAATCTCTTCCGGCAGAAGTTGCAGCAGCTCGTTTTGTCGAGCAGTATGTGCAACTCATGTGTAGGTACGATCCTACACACGTTGCCGACTATGTTGGTCTTTTAAGTTCTGGAGATTTGCGTCTCGATAAAGTTCTCCCAGCCATGGAGAGCAGCGGCGTAGTTGATGCGGCGGTTGTGCTTATGGCTCAAGATGGATTGATTCGAGAAGCCATGGACAGACTTGTCAAACACCTTAGTACGCTGGAGACTGCTCTGGTCGGCCTTCTTGATGCCGCTAGTGAAAGTCCTGATGAGTCAAACACAGAAGAAGCCGCTGCGGATCTCCTGGAAGCTGTGCATAAATACACTAAGATCGGCACCTGGTTATGTCAAGGGCAGACACGCAACAAGAAGAAACCGGCAGACTCAAGAAAACGAGCCGTCAACGGGGATCTTGGCACGGAGAAGGACTTGGAGACGGACGAACTCCTCTGGCTCGACTTGATTGACATGACAGTGGCGATGACCAAAAGCGTATCCACATCTGCCGCCCAACTCAGCGCCAAAAGTCAGCAAGATGCAGCAATCGATACGACCAAGATTACCAATAGCCTCCGCAGCAACGTCCAACAGACGTTCAGCGCCCTTCTGGCCTGCATGGCCGCAAGCGATGCTAAGCCCAGCAGCCAAGTTGCCCGGGCTTCTGCTATGACGCAACAACAGCAACAGCAGAAACGCCAAACCATCACCGCCGCCACACCAGCGGCCGCCGGCCAACCTTCTGCCTCCTTCCTCCGCATCCTCCGTGCTTTCCTCACGCGCGCTGCGCGCACCAGTCCGTCCCTGTCAGACCTGCGGGCGGTGCTGGCATCCATTTTCGCGGCCTACACATTTGAGGAGACGCTCATCGCGCTGGCGAACCGGTTCTTGGAGAAGGATGTTTTCGAGCACGTTGAGGAGGCGCACGCGAGACGGCTGCGCGGCTGGCGGCCGAAGGGCCAAGTGTGCGAGGGCTGCAGGCGGAGGGTGTGGGGTCCGGGTGCAGGCGCAAGCATTTGGGACGCGTGGGAAAGAGAGAGGGAGAGGGGCGAGAAAGAGAGAAGGGGGAGGTGGTTGGTAAGAGGGGATAGCGAGGAGGCGGGGCGATTGAGGAGGGGAAAGGGAAAGGCGGAGATGGAAGTGGGTGGAGAGGGGAAAGGTGCAATGGGAGATCCTAATGGAGAGGGTGAAGAGGGTGACGGGGTAGGGCCGCTGGTCGTGTTCGCGTGCAGACATTTATGGCACCAGAGGTGTCTGATGAAAGGGAAGAAGAGCACCGGGACGAACGCGCCGGCGGAGATGGATGAGGCGGAAGAGGGTGATGGGGCGAGAGAGTTTAGGTGTCCTCTGTGCGAGGGGAAGCCAGATGAGGAAGCGGTGTTGTAGACTGCGACGCAGTGGTAATTGGTAGGTTGAAGGGGGAGAAGCTGAAGGATGTCGTCAGTGTTGGTTGGTCCTCTAACCATCCATAATGTGCGATTGAAAGGCAAGGGGTTTGGAGACGTTGAGTCCGGGTTGTGGATCGGATCCGGATCTACTGTTAGTCATGTCTTGATGTGTGCATGTTGTGAAGTATGAGTATTATGGCATAGCGTCTAAATTTCTCTTTGTTGTTTTTCGCTTGATATTGAAAGATGTGATTCAGACTTCTGTCATCTATCTATGCTTATGACTTCCTTTAGGGTATTACTTGCGGGATACCCCCTTCGCCTTCATAGGGATGCTTGTTAGTTCTGTTATCGTGGTTCTTCTGTTGTGAGTGCGGCGTGCAGAATTGTAATCGGTCTGTCCGAGACACGTTCTGAGAGCGGCATAGGAAAATGTTTGCGCAGTCGAGTAACTAAGTACTAGCTGCACTAGCAAAATCAAAGTAACGATTGTATACTCACTTGAACCGCCTTTGCAGGGACAGTGAAGTATTTGTCATTGGATCCAAAGGGTCAAAGTTTTTGCAGACTAGTTTTGCCATAGGCTTAAAGCTCTTATATAGAAGCTTTTGCTAGCGCCACGTTTGTTTTGTTATACGCTTCTTAATGCTTCAACTACACTATTGAAGCGTCCATTCGGACACGAACGCACGACACATTTGTGAACAAATACTCCAGACGATAGATTAGCTCCCCAGACTTGTTGCAATAGTAACGGAACCCGCCCCGTCCACTCATAAGGTCGCAAAGCTGCTTTCGTGCCGTAATCCCGAGACGTTCGGAGCGGTGACCGAATCGGGTTGCATGTTTGTGTGCGCTGCCTTCCGTACCGAATATGGGGCTTCACCTCACTTTGCTTATCTTCACTGCTATTGGCCCATGGTTACGGTGCGCTTGCTTCTCAACCTCACCACGGGTACTTGAGTCGTGTGCAGCGAACTGGATGTGATCAGCGCTCGCTGCTGATCTGTTGCAAGGCATCCTGCATGCAATGCAGACTACCTCTGCGTACCGTGCTGCGATGGTACCCGGGATCGAGAACCCTGGAAAACCAATCGAGGTTGATCGCTGATTAGCGATTGGTTCTCTGGGACGCTTCCTGCTAGAACCCATGCTAGTCAACACGTGGCGAAGGAATGACGGCGTTCTTGGCGCTACCGAACGTCTCTCGTGATGCACGGCGGTCCTCTTTCTTGCTGTTGATTTTGCCTTGTACAGTCACGACTTACATTTAGCCTGGAGTTGCTCTTGGCGAGGAGTCCCAGATGCGGAGGGAATCGGAATGGGGTGGTGGTCGCGGGGAGGCTGGTATACCTTTACCCAGCGGCACAGCAGGTATAAGAAACACGTACAGCGCTCACTCTGCTGCCATGATTTCTGCTCTTACCTTGGAGGTCGTCCGTACACGGCCTAGAAGCAATGGCATTCCTCGATTCTCGCAAACGGCTCTCTCCTTTGGGAAGCCCTTCACTTCTTTGTACCGCCTTTGACGATGGGTTCCACGGGTCATGAGCACTTACCCTCTGTTCGATTATCCCCAGGAGGCGTCCATCTCGTTCATCACTAGCAGTGCTAGTAGTGTTGACCTTATACTCCCAAAAAGTCCGAAAATTACCCTCGGCCGACAAGATGGCAGCGTCTTCTACTTTTCCAAGACGCACTCTCTTCTCTCAACTTCAACACAAAGCTACCACTGCGACATAGGTAAGGAGTCTCGTCAATGAGCGAGCTGCGGATCTCGCGCTCTCCATGGTTCTCTCCACAAATCTTTCACCGTTCCCGGAAGACGATTCCCGCGTTTCCCACAATTGTTTTTTCGGTCAGCCGATCTCACCTATTCTCCTGACAGGCAGAATGGACCGTCTTCTCCAAGCCTCGCCCGAGCATTTCCCACTGGATGCAGGAGCGGTGGTGGCAGGTTACATGCTTGCCTTGGACGATGCAACCTCACGATGAAGAAGCGCGCGAGCCGAGCGGACCATGACGTACGAGAAAAGAGCAAGAGCGAAGACGGACCAGGGTTGCGACTATCACGCGGCGATCTCATTACCAGCTGGCAATTGCCGAAGAATGCGGGTGAGCTGCTTCATTTTGCAGTGGAGAGTGGATCGTGGGGGAATTCCAGGCGGCTCCGTTGCCTAACTGACCCCAACGCCGAGCCCGCACTATTCCCGCCATTGCCGCTCTGCCGTCGGCTCTTTTCGGGAGGAGAGGGCGTGGAGATCAGAATGGGGCTTTGCTCGCCAAGTTTTAGCCGGCACACGTGGGGAAAGACGACCATCTCACGACTAAACGGCACATCGTCGGGACTTCCAGCAAGCCACGCGACGTCAGGCGTCAACTCCAGCGGCAGGGCGCAATTTGATGTCGCCTCGAGGCGCAGCCGGGGATGGAAGCAGCGGAGGAGTGAAGCAACACCGGGATGCGCGGACGCCACCGCCACGAAGACAACAGCCGGACCCCGGACGCCAGAGGTTTTCCGAACATCACATCATCAGTGCCCGACCCCTGCTCTCCTCCGCACCGGCAGTTCCTGGGCCTGCACGCGACCATCGTGGCGGGTGGGGCGCCCTCGCTCTGGCAAAACATCGGGCGCGGGATTTTGGCGCCATGGGAGCGGGGTGCAGAAATCGAACAAGCGAAAGGTGTGGTGAGAGTGGAGAAAAGAGTTAGAATCCGGAGAGTGCGCCCACCGCCCGCAATTTCCCCCCTCGGCCCGACTTTGCAGGTACCACCACTGAGCCTCATGCCTTTTTTTTTTTCGTTTTGTTTCAACATTGCATTCTGGCACTGAAGCTGAGGCTGAAGCGTCCATCGGGCCATAATTGCACGACATAGCCAAGAAGCATCCGGACGAGAGCCTCGACTACCGTGCAAGCCTGGGCACTCCGACCTTACTCCGTCTCGTGAGCACCTCCGGATGTCGGTCGACCGTGCTCGCGCTCGTGGAGACCAGCTGACGGCTGCTCTCCGGGCTGGGCACAAGGTGCTTATCCGCGCGGCAGCTTCCGCCTGGGGCTCTTCACTTGCCTTGGCGCCAGAGTACACAATCCCCCATTGATCGCCCTTAGGGGCGCTGCCGAGAGAGCGTCGCGGGATGCAAGAGTCCTGACGAGCATCTTCAGCCTGCGGGTATGCGGCATCGCAGTCGGCGGCTCAAGAAACGTTGGAGAGGCGGCAGTGGCATCACTCGAGAAGCTCACCACCAGCGCCAAAGCATGCCGTGCGCGCGGTAGATTCGCGGCACACGGGGCTCCACACCGAGTCTTGCTCTCCGCAGCCTTACCCGAACAAGCTCCTCCGCGCCCAGAACAACCCCCGGTCCTGCAAGCATCCCCGTGTTGCACCCTCTTCCAGAAGCCTGATGACGTTGTCACTATAGCCCGAATGCTGAACAACAGACATGCCGTGTCATGGCACCAGCAACTCCCGATCCGTGCTCGAGCCCGCTGTCCGCCTTTAAAGAGCCCGCCAGCCCGCGCTCCAGATGAGCCTCCAAGGCAAGCCTCTACGACAACTCGCTTCAAGCAACAATGGCGCCTCTCACGAACTTGGCCACCCTGCTCCTCAGCGCCGTCGCTGGCGCTGAGGCTGCCCAGGACTGGGACCACTCGCTCTTCACCACCAGCCCTCCGGTCTATCCCTCGCCCAACATGACCGGTATCGACTCGGCCTCTCTGACCGGCTGGGCGGGTGCTCTGGAGAAGGCCGAGGCCCTCCTCAGCAACCTGACCCTCGAGGAGAAGGTCGTTTTGCTTACTGGTGCCCCGGGTCCCTGCGTTGGGTATGTTCCCTGTCCGGTTCTCTCGTCTCTCCCAGCTAACGCCCGCACAGAAACATCGCACCCATTCCCCGCGTCGGCTTCAAGGGCCTCTGTCTTCAGGACGGCCCTCTCGCCATTCGCCAGGCTGACTATGCCAGCACCTTTGGCGCTGGCTTGACTGCCGCCGCATCCTGGGACAGGGACCTCATCCACGAGCGTGGCAGGCTCCTTGGTGAGGAGTTCCGTGGAAAGGGCTCCCAGATCTTCCTGGGTCCCGTTGCCGGTCCTCTTGGCCGCAGCGGCATGGCCGGCCGTGGCTGGGAGGGCTTCTCGCCTGACCCCTACCTCACTGGTGTTGCCATGGAGGAGACCATTCTCGGCGTTCAGAGCGTCGGTGTTCAGGCTACGGCCAAGCACTGGATTGTGAACGAGCAGGAGACTCAGCGCAACCCCGAGGACACGTTCGATCCCAACCACGTCCCCAACCTCCAGGAGCAGATGTCCCTCTCTTCCAATGTCGAAGACCGGACCATCCACGAGCTCTACGTCTGGCCCTTCGCCAACGCCGTTCGCGCTGGTGTCGCCAGTGTCATGTGCAGCTACCAGCGCATCAACGGCTCCTACGCCTGCCAGAACTCCAAGACCCTGAACGGCATCCTGAAGACTGAGCTCGGCTTCCAGGGCTACGTCATGTCCGACTGGATGGGCACCCACAGCGGTGTTGCCTCTGTTGAGTCTGGTCTTGACATGACCATGCCTGGTGCCTGGAACTGGCAGCCTCTCCTCGACGGCGTTCCTTCTTGGTTCGGTGGCAACCTCACCAAGGCTGTCGAGAACGGCACCGTTCCTGAGACTCGTGTCGACGACATGGCTAAGCGTGTCCTCACCCCTTACTACCTTCTCGGCCAGGACGAGGGCTTCCCCGGTGTCGACCCTTCCTCTGGCGCCTACCCCGCCGTCAACGACTTCCAGCCTGAGAGCAACTGGTACGATGACTGGAGCGCCGCCGGTGCTCTCAACACCGAGACTTCTGTTGATGTCCGTGGCAATCACAGCGTGCACATCCGCAAGCTTGGTGCTGCTGGCTCCGTCCTTTTGAAGAACGTCAACAGCACTCTTCCTCTCAAGAGCCCCAAGAACGTCGCTGTCCTCGGCAATGCTGCCGGCGAAATCACCAACGGTCTTTACCCTCACGGCACTGACTACGAATACGGCTGTCTTCCCTCCGGTGGTGGTTCCGGCAGCTCCCGCTTCACCTCCATCACCAGCCCTCTCGAGGCTATCAAGACCCGTGTCGAGTCCGAGGATGGCATTGTCCAGTACATCCTGAACAACACCGCGCTCACGACTGCCGGCACCCTCGCCAGCCAGATCTACCCCGCCCCTGACGTCTGCCTTGTCTTCCTCAAGACCTGGGCTGCCGAGGGTGAGGATCGCACCAACCTGCACGTGAACTGGGACGGAGACGAGGTCGTTAACCAGGTCGCCGCCAACTGCAGCAACACTGTCGTCATCACTACCTCGGGAGGCCTTACGCTGATGCCCTGGGCGGACAACGAGAACGTCACCGCCATCATTGCTGCGCACCTGCCCGGCGAGGAGATTGGCAACAGCATCGTTGACATCCTGTACGGCGACGTCAATCCCTCCGGCAAGCTTCCCTACACCATCGCGTACGAGGAGTCGGACTACAACTTCGCCAACATCACCACCTCGGTTGCCGACAAGAACGACACCAACGCTTGGCAATCCGACTTCACCGAGCGCCTGCTCATTGACTACCGCCACTTCGACTACTACAACGTCAGCGTGCTGTACGAGTTCGGCTTCGGTCTTTCCTACACCACTTTCGGCCTCGCATCCCTCTCCGTCACCCCTGCCTCGAACGCCACCTCCATCGCCGGCGCTCCTGCCGCCACGACCGCCGTCACCCCTGGCGGTAACCCTGCCCTGTGGGAGACCGTCTACACGGTCAAGGCTACCGTTAGCAACACTGGCGACATCGCCGGTGCCGCCGTGCCCCAGCTCTACGTCGAGCTCCCTGCCTCCGCCGGCGAGGGTACCCCGGTCAAGCAGCTGCGCGGCTTCGACAAGGTCGAGCTCGAGGCGGGCGAGAGCAAGGAGGTCGAGTTCCCGCTGATGCGCCGCGACGTCTCGGTTTGGGATGTCGTCCAGCAGGAGTGGAGCGTGCCCGAGGGCGAGTTTGCCGTCCACGTTGGCTTCTCCAGCAGGGATGTGCAGCTGAAGGGGTCGTTTACCGTTTAATCGTGGATCAGAAGAAGTATGATTTGATGATCAGACGCCTAATTCAATTGGGGACGCTGTAGCGGCTAGTAGTCTGAAATGTCTGTAATGATAATGGAAATGTATTATATCGATCATCAGTTCGACCCCAATTGAGTCGTGTGACTGTGAAAATCTGAAAGCAGCTGACCCTATTTAATTATCACAGCTCGCCTGAGATCGGGGCAGACCCTCTGGCCAAACGAAGTGGCCCGTGCGTTTGTGTTTTGCTGACAAAAGGCTGGTATAAATTTATTATTCATGTCATGGGTCGTTGGATCTACGGTTTTAGGGTGCAGAGATGACTATATGCAGTATGGCCTTGTCTTACTAACGAAGTCTATCTAGCAAGAGGATCTACCCCGATCTCAGGCGATCACAGTTGTTTAAAATTGAATGCAAGTTATGGAGGGAATGGAATACACGGTGGCGGATGTTAGACTGTTAGGGTCCGCAGATAATTTTAGAAAAAAAAAAGGGGGACTCTGAGCTTTTTCTCTTTTTGGATTCTCCTGTTCAAAAGCTTCTTGTACCTAATATCTATCTGTATATAAAGACCGACCATGAACTGCACTCAACTTTTTCACCAATGTATCATGTATACTATTCCCAAGCTAGGTGAATTTTCCGAATGACTTTCCAGCCGCCCGGAGTCTCCGTATGTGCTCCGCATGTCAAGACCAGGAGGTGCCTTTCTGCGCTCGCTATTGCTCAAGCAGATGAGGGCTTGTTCATCTCCTCATCACGCAAGAGGCTTGGAATGAACTCCGGCGCCTCGGCATTCAACGAAGACCGAAGGCGCATGTGAGGCGGCTTGGATGGAGTAGAAGAGTTGCTTGAGGAAGGAGTCTGCAAGCGAGGAACAGGAAGCATCAGTTAGAGGATTCGAGTGTTCACAAAGGCAGAACAAGAATTGCGGATGACTTACCTGGCTCTCTTTGGTGGTGTCGTGGCCACTGACCGGCTCGAACTCCTCGCCCGGAATTTGCTCGAAAGCCATCTGCGCCTCATCGCAAGCACGCTTGATCTTCTCGTACTCGGCCAGCATCTTCTGCTTCGCAGCAAGAACATTCTGGTGTTTCTTGCGCTCGACCTCGATAGCCTTTTCGTAGTCCTCCACCGAAGCGTCAGGCGGAAGAGTGGGAGTCAGGATGGGAGTCTAGGAAGAATGTGAGCTCAATGTGTATATAACAAGTGAGACTGGAATCAGCGCGGGTGACAAGGGAAGGTGAAAAGAAGGACATCATATACTGCGTGGGACAAAGAAGCATTAAGTGACATCAAAAATGAATGACTAGCGAAGTAAAATGTCTTACAGAAAGCGGAGTGGAGGAAATGGTGATCGGAGTAGGCATTTTTGCGGAAACGCTGGAAGCTCGAGAGGGTTGCGGAGAACTTCAACGTTTATGCTCGGTACTGAAGTCCTGCGTTGCTCATGGAGAAGAAGAAGAAGAAGAGACGAAAGAGGTGTGGCAGAGGGTATTTATGTCTGCTCGCCCGGACTTGTGGCATGTGATCGATTGCCGTGGTTGCTCATTTTGGCGGGTGGATGTTTGATCAGTCAATCCGGAAGTAGAAGGAGCGCCCAAGCGTGGATGCCTGACAGACCGCACGACGTCAAACGACGAGACCCTGCATTGAACCCTGAGCAGCAGTTAGCGCAAACTTTTCCGCATCAGCAGGCTTCACCTCTGTATCGATTCACAAAGCATGATATCTTTATCAAATCGCACCGCATATTCAACACCAAACCCCTGAAGGTTGCGCATATCATGAAAGTCAAATATTCTCGGGCCAGATTCGAAGCTGGCAAGGCCGGGGCTAAGTCTATGGTAACTCTCAGAATCCGCGAAGGAAGAGACATTATCTTGAGCAATTGACTGAGTCAAAGCAGAAGAGACGCCCACCCAGAATTCTCCGCCCACCTCACTCCAGGAGCCAGAGGAAAGCCAAGATGCGGGCCAACCAGTCTGCTCCGCTCGCGCCGGCAATGGGAGGCTCCGCTATTCCTGCACTGCAAGGTGGCCTGATGCGTGTGGTCTCCACTATTGAAGCACAGCAGCACGAGATCCAGAATCTACGCAACGTAAGTAAGGCTTTCTGATAGTGAATTACCTTCATGCATGCGCTTGATCTCCGAACACAAGCACTTCCAAGATTTCACGCTGATTTGTTCGAATAGGTCATGCTAGGTAATGCTGTTGGGCACGACGAAAGACTGAAATTCCAACACCAACAATTATGTAACAGAGTAAGGGGGTGGCTCGAAATCCTGGAAACCCGCCTCTCCGATATGATGCTGCCTCATGAGAATGCTGAGTCACCGCGCAGCGCTTTGAAGGGCTCGACGAGCCCCTTAGTACTCCCTAACAGTGACGACGATCCAACGGTCGGATCCATAGCCAAATCTATAGTCAGTGACGGGTCCATATGGAGACCTCCTACTCCCGATCCCAATGCCGTTCCCGATCCGGCTTATGACGTCGTTGCCATTTGGAAGCGGAACCTTCAACAGCAAGAGCAGCAACCTCCCGTCTCTCAAAACCCCGCTTTTGACGGCCCACTGAACTATGGTTACCAAACCACTCGCGGTCACATATTGGATCCTATGGCACAATGCCAGTTCGCTGTACCACTGCCTCAGCCGAGCTTCTCTAGGCATGGTGGTCAGCCACAGTTTCAGTACACATATCCGGAAGTTCCTCACGCACCTGCCAATGCTTCTCAGCCTCCGTTTCCCACTCAACACTCAGAAGACCCGTACTCACTCACCCATACTAAGCCTCACATCACTAATGAGCGTTGGGCAACTGGTTCACTTCCATACCCGGCCACTGTAAATCAGATGACTCGCTCCGTCAATGAGGGCTTGGCCATGCCTAACGAACATATTAGCCGCTCGAGTTGGGATCAGAGCCGGATCTCTCTTCTCCAAGGACCAACGGGATCGCCCCACCGGCAGCAGTACCGCTCCCCCTTGCCGCAGCCGAGCTTGCACACATATCGCGCGGCCCAACAACAGCATAATAGCTAGCAATCCGATGCTCTCCCTACTAACGAGTATGCTGTTCTGCAGCAGCAGCAACAACAACAAAGAGCTCTAGGCCACGGCTCAACTCATCCTCAGATGGGCGGAAACACGTATCAGACTTCCCCTCACCTGGGTTATCAGCCTCGAGTAGGTTTCGGACAGCAGCAACACCAAGAGCCTTGTCGGAATCATGTTGCGCCACCTCCCATCCCGTCTGCCGAGGCACCAGTGGACAGATTGTCACGGTCTCAGCAGGAAGGTGAATATCAGAATGGTGGGCTGCAGCCACCACCGAGTGGACAAGAGATGCTGGACGCTTTGAGAAGAGCATTGAGAAACAGGGATTGAGGGAGAGGGCTGTGGATCGCATACAGTAGTATTTGCTACTGTGATGTTCACTTGATTTCGTCGGTTTCTGAGGTTATTTTGATACACTCTACGTTCCCTATTAACCAACAAGGTTGGAGTTTGGGGGGGCGCTTGGACGGATGAAAAACAGAAACGGACGGGGTTGGTCATTCTTCTATTCGATTGCATGACAATTCGTTGGTAAAACCCTTCAGGCAGATAATTGGTTTGGTTGAGCGGTTATGCGTATTATAGCTTGTCAAGGCAAGCGAAAGTTGCGGAAAGCGAGAAAGAATCAATCAAATTTTTTGCCTGAAGAGATACAACGTGGTACTGCAGCCCATGGCCAGCGCGAAGAACAGGGCCGTAGAACATAGCTTAAGCATGTCAAAGGAATTTTTTTCAGAAAAAAAGAAAAAGAAAAAGAACATGTATGGGTAGCTGAAGCTATCGTCCGGATGTAAATGTCGAATTATTAATTGTACAATTGCGTCCGGACGATAGCTTCAATTACCCACATATGTTATTTTTATCGGAGGGGAGAAAAAAAACATCTGTGGGTAGTTGAAGCTATCGTCCGGACGCAATTGTACAATTAATAATTCGACATTTACATCCGGACGATAGCTTCAGCTACCCACGGCATGAGGGAAAATAAATTCCGTTGTATGGTTCTAAAAGTTTTCAGTGGCCAATTGTGTGTACAGTGCTTCATCATGCCAATGCACCTGAAAGTTGGAACTTCAATAAAAGAGAGCAATAGCGGGCGCCACGGCACTTCTCTGATCAAACTCTATCGCAGGCGGTGCTTATGGCAAGTTCCGAAATGTGTTGAGGTTTCGCCGAAGAGGCAAGCCCATAGGGCACGGCGAAAATGCTTCAGTTGGGAGCGGCGATACCTTGCAGCAACGGCAGCAAGCAAAACCTGGGCAGATGGCTTTTGCGTGATTAAGGCGCAGATGGCTTGATGCTCGGACGTAAAGATGATTGCCACAAGCAGAAGGATGATCTGCGGACAGAAATGTGGGGAAGAGGCTCAAGCGACAGGCCGCCAACGCCAATCCCTGCGCGCTCTCCTATTGTGCACGGCTTCTTGCTGAGCAGGAAATGAGACGAAAGCGCATCGTCAAGCAGTATCTTCCCTCCTACACACCTGATGGCACATGAGCCCCTTCCAAATATATCCCTGCACGAGCAGGGCCGTCATTGGCTATCGTAGTTCGAGGTGGACCATGGATCTGGAACGCCTGCGGCTCAGCCTCATGCCCCGTGGCAAGGATGGTGCTGACGACGATAGCGCCTCGCAGAAATTTTCGCTGCGCATCATGCGTGTTCTGGAAGGTGTTGGGTCGGCATGATTGGTCACGTTTCGTGGGGATGAGTTCGTGCAAGCGAGCGAGACAGCCACACGGTCTTCAGGATCGGAGGACGCAGGAGGAATCTCAGCAGATGGAGTGGTTGGTGGGACGGGCAGTGCCGCCATTGTCCCAGGGGTTAATTAGGCGCAATGCGCTGAGCACATGGTGATAGGTTGGATGAAGAGGAAGAGGCGTGTTCAACCCCACAAACACTAAGCATGCCAAGCACCTATCAAGCATCACGGACTGGCTGGGCACACAAGCTTCGTCACAGCAGTGGGGTGGCGAATAGTCAATCCGATCATTCCGTCATGGCCATTTGGAATGCCTCATGGTCGCCGTGGTCCCAAGCGCACGGCATCACTATGTTTTTTTTTGGCCCTAGCTCCGGTGAGAGTGGCTAATGGAGCGCCCCATGTTCGGTGCAGCCGGCAGCAGTAGCGGCAGGCGTGCAACGATGGTGGGCAGCACACAATGTATTGGGGACCAATCCATCGCCGCGGGCGTTCGACCGCAGTGGCCACTGGCAAGCCGGATTGTATCAGCGAGTGATCTCGATGCGGCCACACGCATCTGGAGCCCACGCTGGGCGTCTCCCCGGACGCTGTGTTCTTAGCTCCTCGGGAGACATTGGTGCCACGCCGGCAGTGCTTCACGCTCGCTCCCCGGATCTCCAGGGTTCTGTCGGCATGACATTTTCCTGTTGCTCTACAAATAAGCTTGCCGTCCTCGCTGCTGCTCCATCACCATCGCTTCGACATTTACCTACGCAGCCGCCATGCCATTCCTTCTCAAGAAGCCAGAGGACTCGGCTGGCTCGGCTCTGCCGGCCATTGCCATTGGCGTCTTCGTTGCTTTCGGTGGTGTCCTCTTCGGGTACGTCGCTCTTGCCTCCCATCACTTCTATCTGACCAGGACAGCTATGACACCGGTACCATTGGCGACATTCTGGGCATGGATTACTGGCAGAACCACTTCTCCACTGGCTATGTCAACCCCAAGACCAATCACAAGGATGTCACTTCCAGTCAGACTTCCGAAATCGTCTCCATTCTTTCGGCCGGAACCTTCTTCGGAGCCCTCACTGCCGGTCCCACTGGCGACTTCTTCGGTCGCCGCTACGGTTTGATTGTCTCCACCATGGTCTTCACCTTGGGTGTCATCCTCCAGACTGCCGCAACCGCCATTCCCCTGTTTGTTGCCGGTCGCTTCTTTGCAGGATACGGGGTTGGCATGATTAGTGCTCTGATTCCCTTGTACCAGTCGGAGACTTCGCCCAAATGGATTCGTGGCACCGTTGTCGGTTGCTATCAGCTTGCCATCACCATCGGCTTGCTGCTCGCTTCCATTGTCGGAAACGCCACAAAGAACCGGAACGACTCGGGCTCCTATCGCATTCCCGTCGCTGTCCAGTTCGCGTGGGCCATCATACTCGTCGCTGGAATGCTTCTTCTTCCCGAGACTCCTCGCTTCCTCATCAAAAAGGGCAAGCCCGAGCAGGCCGCCAGGTCGCTTGCTCGCTTGAGGAAGCTTGATATCCAGCACCCTGCCATCGTTGAGGAACTTGGCGAAATCACTGCCAATCACGAGTACGAGCTGTCTCTCGGCAAGGCCACCTACGCTGACTGTTTCCGCGGCAACCTCGGCAAGCGCCTGGCTACTGGATGTCTGCTCCAGGCTCTTCAGCAGCTGACTGGTGTCAACTTTATCGTAAGGGGATGCTCCACTCACGGGGTTTTCTATGGCTAACACATGGTCCAGTTCTACTACGGCACTTCCTTCTTCAAGAACGCTGGCTTCCAAAATCCCTTTACTATCTCTCTTATTACCTCGTGTATCAACGTCGCGTCTACCTTTCCTGGATTGTGGATGGTCGAGGCTTGGGGTCGTCGCAGGCTGCTTCTCTTCGGAGCCATTGGTATGGCAGTTTGCCAGTTCATCGTGGCTATTACCGGAACCGTCACTTCGGTAACCGACCTGCCTGCCCAGCGTGCCATGATTGCGTTCGTCTGCATTTACATCTTCTTCTTCGCCTCCTCGTGGGGCCCTGTCGCGTGGGTCGTCACTGGCGAAATCTTCCCGCTCAAGGTCCGGGCCAAGTCTCTTTCCATGACGACGGCTTCCAACTGGCTGCTGAACTGGGCCATCGCCTATGCCACACCTTACCTCGTCAACAACGATCCCGGTGATGCCAACCTGGGGGCCAAGGTCTTCTTCATCTGGGGCGGCTGCTGTTTCATCTGCATCTTCTTCGTCTGGGCGATGATCTACGAGACCAAGGGGCTGTCACTGGAACAGGTCGACGAGCTCTACGGCAAGGTCAACAAGGCTTGGAAGAGCAAGGACTTTGTGCCTACCGTCTCTTTCCAGGAGGTTGCGGACTTGCACCCTCAGCGCGGTATGTCGCTGGCCGAGGCCGAGGACCGGGCTGTGCGCAAGAAGAGCGTCAGCCACACGACCGAGAAGGTCTGAGGAGGGGGGAATGCGTGATGACGCGCTATGTATGTTGAAAGGATGTTGGTTAGTGAGTGGTGTGGATTGCTTGTTTAAGATGTCGATAGCTTCCGAGTGAGAATAATTAAGTGTGGGTTGTACATTGAACTAGAGAGCCGGTGCCGCAGTGCTGGGTAGATTCGAGGAATGTGGCAGGTAGATCAAGCTTTTTGCGGGGTATCGATCGGCTGTGCGACATGAGCCGCAGGCATCTCCAGGCACGCACGGTTGGTGCCTGATGCACTGCAATGCCTGCCTTGAGGCGCAGCACGGCCGTGCTCAGGCGTAGCTATAAAAACCAACACAACTGCTGCTCCAGCCCTCGTGCGGCAAGCCCCCAACGGGAATAGAGTGGCTGGGTCAGTTTTGCTAGGTGAAAGTGCAAGCGCGTGAAGCATATGAATAGGCGTGCACGGGCCACTTGAGTCAGGCTTTACGTCTTGCACCTTTGTCGCGCTTCTTCCTCCACCACCTCTTCTTCTTCACCCTCTCCGACGTCCACATTCCTTCCTCGCCGCACTGAGACGTCGCCCACACGCCTGCACCCCGTCGTGACCCCTTCATCAGCGCCGCACCCGGTGCGCTTGTTCGCGACGCCGTCTACCCCACACCCTCCACCGAACAATGGCCTCGACCATGAAACGCAACTCCGACATGTCTTCTGGCCGTGGCTCAGCCAGGAAGCGCGGCCCGGGAGGTCGCGCCGACAGGGACGGAGATATCAGCATGGACGGTCGCCCCCGCAACAGCAACAATCGCGTCGGCAAAAGCAGTGCTCGCGGTGGTGGGAACCGCCCGAGCCTTGGCCGCAAAGGTTTGAACCTCAACGCCCTCGAAGACGAAGTCGACATGCAGGGCTCATCTGGCACCTCCGCATCCGCCAATGTCCGCTCTCGCCCTCGAGCCCACGAATCCCGCCCTGAATACATGAAGATCCGCGTCACAGGCTGGAAGAACAGCAAAGCCAGCTCCAACGAAGACAAAGGAGTCGGCGCTCTCGTCAGCTTTCTCCAGAACAAAACCCGTATCAACAGGCAAAAGGCCGCCAAGGCTGGCCGCATCACCGGCAAGGTCGATGTCGTTCTTGATAAATGGCGCAAGGAGAATGACGACAGCCTGGTCCTCTCCGTTCCCACCGACATTGGAGGCTCTCTGCTCCGCATGGATGGCTGGAGCTTCTCTGGCGCCAACATATCGATCAAAAAGATCGACAAACAACGCTCGCCGACTCCTGAGCAGGACGACAACGTGGCAAAGCTACGCGCAACTCTCACCAGCCTCCTCGACCGTCGTTATAATGCCGAATCCAAGCTTCTCGACCTCAGCTCTCTCGGTTTGGACCCCGACCTCAAGGCCCTCGGTGTCTTCGACATGGGTAGCTCTACAGCCGCTAAGGTCTTCCCTGCCATCATGAAACACTGTGATACCCTGTTCAAAACGGCACAGGAGAAGCGAGAGAAGTTCGATGCAATTACCCTCCACAGCAACGAACTTGCCTCACTCGACAACATCAAGACTCTTGCATTCACCTTTCCGGATCTCAAGAACCTCGACTTGAGCAACAACAAATTCGCCAAGCTCGAAGACCTTCGCCCCTGGAAGAACCGATTCCGCAAGCTGGATCACCTGGTTCTGACCAACAACCCCATCGAACAAGTCCCTGACTATCACGTCGAAATCCTCAAATGGTACCCCAGTCTTCGTTTCCTGAACGCAGTCCAAGTTCGCTCCGACGTAGAAGCTGCGCAAGCCACTGCGTCTCAGAAGAAGGGCCTTCCTGTCAAGCCTCGCGCCATGCTCGGCGACGAAGACATCACCAACAGCTTTGTGTCCGCTTTCTTCCCGGGCTTCGACACCGACCGCAACGCCCTGATTGCCGCATACTACGATCAAACCTCCCAGTTCAGTTTCGCGGTCAACAGCCACGCTCTCCGCGACCCCTCGGCGACGGCGACTCTCACCAAGCAGGAGTGGGAGTCGTACATTCGCAAGAGCCGAAACCTGAAGGCCATCACCCACCTTCCAGCCCGCCAATCCCGTCTTTTCATCGGCCAGGACCAGATCCGCGAAGCCTTCGCCACGATTCCTGTCACCAGGCATGCCGCCGAGCCCGAAAAAGTCCACATCGAGAGCCAGTCACTGCCAGTGGTCCCAGACGGTACTGGCCAGTACCCACAGGGAGTTGTCGGGCTGCTCATCACCGTCCACGGCGAGTACGAGGAGATGGACGTCTCGACCGGCCAAGCCACCAAACGCCGCTCTTACGACAGGGCGATCACCCTCGGCCCGGGACTTACGGGAACCGGTCTGCGTGTCATCAACGACATGTTGACGGTCCGCGCCCACGGCGGAAGCGCTGCTTTCCAACCAGAACAGACTATAACTGAGCAGGACGTGCTTGTCCTCGAATTCTCAAAGCACACGGGAATGACGGTCGACTACTCCCGGATGTGCCTTGAGCAGAGCGCCTGGGACCCGAACGCAGCCTTGGCCACATTTGAGTCGGCCAAGGCCACTCTCCCGGCCGAGGCCTTCATCACGCCCGCCTAAGAAAAGGCATATCCACATGGAGAAAAACAATTATAAAAATGGAAAAGATACCCAGCCTCACATGGCTTCTTGCATAGCGTGGTGTTGTGTTTTTTGAGCTATAACCTCAGTATGGGAGGATTTTATTTTTTGTGGCTTCGGATGACGCGCAATGATTATATAGACAGAATGGAATGTCGGATAAGTTTAGAGAATGCTGCAAGTGGATGTCACTGTGATTTTCTATTTCAAGCGGGGCTGGTTCGGCGATTGCGGAGAAGCTTCTTGTGGCGGCCCGTCGGGGCGAGTGGCCACGGGCAGATCAGATCAAGCGTGTGGCGCACAGGGGCTGCGTGGCTTGTGCCGCCTGCAGGGTATTGTAAAGGAAAGTGACGGAGGCGCTTAGGGTGCATCAAACATACGAGCCAAGAAGGCCACCTTGCGGGGGCGGGAGGTGGAACGATAGTCATATGCTTACCACTGCAGTGGCATGACGGGCTCTCTGGGCTGAGAAATAACAGCTACCTACACGAGGCGCGCTAGGGCGGCTCTTTGACTGTTGCGCCACCGTGTCAGGGCCGGGCGGGTCCCTGCCGCATGGCTACAGTCAGCGAGACCTAAAATCTGGCCTTTTGGCCGCGCTCTTTGTACAAATAATCCGGCTCAGCCCGGAGAGCTTTCCTGCCCCTCACACATGCGCCCCATGCGCGCCACCTAAAGTGCGTCTGTCCGCCCTTGCCCGCCCTTGTCTCATTCTTAAGCCATGTGCGCCGCCGTTGTCCGCTAACCTCCGCAGCTTTCCCACCACCTTCGCTCCCACCACCAGTCATGCGGCGAACAACACGCTTCTACCTGGCCGTCTTCGCCCTGCTGGGTTCGTCCCATGCAGCGCAGCACAAGCCCAACCAATGCGCAGTAAGCTCCATTTCCAACACCACCGTCTGCAACCTACTAAACGACACACTGCAGTTCGAGCCCGGTGCCATCGTATCCGACGCTTGCGCCACGTATTCAGACCTCGAGGAAATCAACGAAGAGGTACAGCCGTACCTGGACAAGATCACGAAGGAAACCGACTTCTTCTCGTACTGGCGGCTGAACCTCTACAACAAAAAATGCCCGTTCTGGTCGGACGAGAACGGCATGTGCGGCAACATCGCCTGTGCCGTCAACACACTGGAGAATGAGGAGGACATCCCGCTGGTCTGGCGAGCGGAGGAGCTGGGCAAGCTCGAGGGCCCCAAGGCGCAGCACCCGGGCCGCAAGGTGCGCGACGAACAACAGAAGGGAGAGCAGCGACCGCTGCGCGGCAGCCTCGGAGAAGATGTCGGCGAGAGCTGCGTGGTCGAGTACGACGACGAATGCGACGAGCGCGACTACTGCGTGCCCGACGACGAGGGCGCGTCGGCCAAGGGCGACTACGTTAGCCTGCTGGACAACCCGGAGCGCTTCACAGGCTACGCCGGCGTCGGCTCGCAGCAGGTGTGGGAGGCCATCTACCGCGAAAACTGCTTCTCCAAGCCCCGGTCGAATGGCGACAGCGTCACACCAGCCGGCAGTGGAATGGGCCTGGGAGGTCTATCTGGCGGACCCGGTCAGGCGGCACAGGACCTGAGGAACGTCATGCGCAATCAGCCGCTGCAGCAGAACGTGCAGTCGGCCATCGCGAACAAGGGCGCGCAGCCGTTGGCGCGCGTGGACCAGCTCGAGTTCGACGACGAGTGCTTGGAGAAGCGCGTCTTTTACCGGGTTGTGAGCGGGATGCACGCATCCATCAGCACTCACCTGTGCTGGGACTTTCTGAACCAGACGACGGGCAAGTGGCATCCGAACCTGGCCTGCTACGAGCACCGCCTGCACAAGTTCCCCGACCGCATCTCGAACCTGTACTTCAACTACGCCCTCGTCCTCCGCGCCGTCGGCAAGCTGCGTAACCACCTGCAAGACTACCAATTCTGCAGCGCCGACCCGGCCCAGGACGCCTCGACCAAGTCGCTGGTGCTGTCTCTCATCGACACAATCCCGGCCAACCAGCGCGAGCAGATCTTCGACGAGAGCATCATGTTCCAGGACTCGCACGCGGCGGTGCTCAAGGACGACTTCAAGCACCGCTTCCGCAACGTGTCGCGCGTCATGGACTGCGTCGGCTGCGACAAGTGCCGGCTGTGGGGTAAGCTGCAGGTCACGGGCTACGGCACCGCCCTCAAGGTGCTGTTCGAGTTCGACGAGAAGGACGCGTCCAGCGCGCCCCCGCTCCGCCGGACCGAGCTCGTCGCCCTCGTCAACACGCTCGGCCGCATCAGCCACTCCATCCACGCCATCAAGCAGTTCCGCCGCATGATCGACGAGCGCGACGGCGTCAAGACCAACCAGCCCGCCTCCCACCTGCCCGCCGAGGCCACCGGCCCGCCCGTCTTGCCTACCCCCATAGCAGATGCCTACGAGGCCCGCAAGAGCTTGGAAGCCGAGCAAGAACGGTTGAAGAAGGAGGCTGAGAAGAAAGCAGAGGATGATGGCTACCCGCCCTTCATGCGCAAGCCCCGCTTGAAGAACCCGACGCCGTGGGAGTCGGTCAAAGAAGAGGCCGAGTTGGTGTGGAATGCCTACTGGTGGGTCCTCAGGCAATGGTCGGCTATTCCGGGGAAGTTGTAAGTCTTTGCTCTCATCCTTTTACCCCTCGGCTCCAGGGTCAGGGAACCGCTGTGCGAATATGCTAACCTTTGTTGCTTCTTGTAGTATCAGGATCGCTATCGTTGAGCTGAGCCGCCTGTGGGATTTCTGGCTCGGCTTGCCTGTTAAGCCGCGTAGCTGGGAGTTCAAGCCGCCGAAGGTGCGGGAGGAACTTTAGAGGTTTCTTCTAGATCTTAATTCTAGAGTACGGTCGAGAAGAGAGAAGCTGTACAGCGACCGTTTTTGAGTGTCAAAGACGCTCATTTTGCTTGTTTGAACAACTCATAGCGAATGGCGTTAATAGGCTCCTCTTTTGCTAAGAGGACGAAATATTTGGGAAAGGGATTATTCGAGCTTCTTGTCTTTCTGCGGTTGCGTATGTAATTAGAGGTAGAAGTGATTGTTGGGGGCTGAATAGGCCTTGTGAATAAATTACTTTGCTTCATGAGACGCGTGCTGTCTGATACGACTTGGGACATATGCCACATCATGATCTGTCGCTACTGACCTTTTGCATTACGAGTAAATGTAGAAATCACTATGAGGCACAGGGTTGAGGATTGACGTAAAGGTTGAGAGCGCTAAGGTACGGTAGATTCAGACTTCTTGCTAGTCTTTCTTAGTGCTGGTCTTGAAGCAAAGTGAATTTATGATAATTCAGGAATATAAATGATCGCGGTAAAGAATGCGTACAAGTTGATTGACAATGTGCTACGTAGTCTCTGACAAACGGAGACCGGAACTGAAAATATTTCTGTTTGTAGAAAAAACAACTAAACAAAATCCACTTTCACATTTTCTCGGGAAGAAAG
>RHKH01000123.1:70940-99081 GCA_009829795.1 Lasiodiplodia gonubiensis | reverse complement strand
AAAAAAAAAAAAAAAAAAAAAAAAAAAAAAAAAAAAAAAAAGGGCATAGGTGGGTCGCTGAAGCTATCGTCTGGACGAGAATGTCGAATTAAAAATTCCACAACAAAAAAGCAAGGCAACTACTTTTCTCACCTCCCGTTATTCAAGCCGGCCGTCGGCTGCGAGAGGGGATTGTACATCAAAGGTGTTGGGCAAATGCATGCTTTGAAATAGATAAACCTCGCCATGGGTACTTGAGCTAAATACTCGCGACCTCTTTGCAAGCCCTACGGCTACGTGTTCCCTGGTAAATATTTCATTTCACAGGGTGCACTTTATCGTCTCACACCCATTATTCACAGTAATGAGCTCCATCTTGCTGTGGAACCAATTTGTGCATATTGAACGCGTTGGTGATAGACCGCGTCGTAGAGCCCACGCTCGTGTCCAGTTCCGCCAGCGCCGCACGCATTTGCGCTTTGTCGACTGCGTTCTCGAGGCCATCGATTATATTTGACATGTTGCGGATGGCTTCCTTGACTCTCGTGCTCTTCGCTCCGACGACGTGAATAGCCTTGACGGTTACCACCTCAGCCGCGTGTGTGGCGTTTGCCACGTGCTGGAGCGCAGCTCTTGTGACCCGTGTTTGTCATGTAACCTCCGTTGTGCGCGAAGCACGGGGCTTGGGCGTAGGCGTGCGTAATTCCTCGTCAGTCTCCGTATATGGGCTCGAGTCACCTTCGGAGTCACCTCAGAGAATAGCATGCTCTGATGCAAACACTCAAAAGTTCGGGTGGAAACTGACGGCATTCGTTGCGGACACGACTGATCCAGCTCGAGAGCCCATATCGTCGGTCTGGAAGCTTGGTTGGTATGCGTCTTGGTCTTGTGTAAATATGATGGGCGCGTCGATTGGGAGACGAGATATGCACCTGACGAAACGCATCGGAGAGTCGCAAGGCGGGGCGCTGCAGAAGCTGCAAATAAGGAGGACGGATGCGAGGAGATGTTTTTGTCTGCGGCCGGCGAGTACGGCTGCTGATGGCGGTGGCGAGAGACAATGGCGGCGAGAATGGCGGTGAGAGGGAATGACGGCGAGAGAGAATGGCGGAGGAGAGGGCGGCTCCAGGTGGTTCCTTCCTTGATCGTGAACAGTCACATGACATCCCTTTTGGCTCGACAAACGGTTGGGAGCTCGGCGCCCCGGATTCTCCAAGCTTGCTCCGCAGCTACGCTATTTCTTTTGGCACTCCTGATCCACTTCGCCGAGGATAAGGTCCGTGGTGATTGGCCCTGTTGCCTAACCAAGCTGTCTTCCCGTTCGAGGCGCGCTTTCCCGATTCGCAACCCTTCAAACCCCGAAGACGCCAACGTCAAAGCTTCTGCCGTTCACACTCGCTCCAAATCGCACCCTTTTCAAGCCGCACCCATTTCAAGCGGCACTCATTTCAAGCAGCACTTATTTCAAGCGGCACTCATTTCTAGCGCAATGGCTGGGCCATCACAGCCGCGAATCGCCTTGCCTGGTTTCGGGCTGCCCATCAACTACTTCCCACCCTGGAGCCGTGAGAACAACAAGGAACGCTTTCCGCACGCCATTTGCGACCACTTCATCACCCATACCTTGACACTGCGTGAGAAGCGCATGCTCTACTTTGTGAACTGGTTCACCGATTTGCCCCTGTGGTGGTGCAACGTCTTCAACGACACAGTCGTGTCAGGTGCGAGGATGGTCTCTTGCGTATACAGGGAAGAACTCGAGGACGCCTTGCTCTCGGGCCCCATGTTTGACTACGTGAGTGAGGCGGCACGAAAAGGTAATACTGCTTCTGACACCGCTAGTGCATCTCCGAGCTTCGAGACAAAGCATGTCTCTACGGACATACGAGATTTGTGGCCGTCATGGACTTCGACGCAACCATTGTCAAGTCCGATATCGCCGTTGACAGGAATGTGCGCTACAGCATGACCATAGCTGCCCGTATGATGGAAATCGTTGCTCCCAGGGATTGGCGTCCCGGTTCCAACGGCCAAGTTCTGGACCTCGTGCACCCCTCCCTATATCCACTCGTCTTCGGGCTTTCGAAGGTGCTTCCGCGTGGACGAGTGCCTCTTGAGGATTGTTCTCAGTACATCGGCATGGGTGAGACGGTGCCGGATCTTATTAGGGATTACCAACTGGTGAAGAAGACTTCCTGGGGTCATGAGGTCATTATGAGGCCCTGGAGTAACTACCAGTGGTTACCGTCGCAGGTTGACTTTGCTCCCAGGAATGGTCGGGCGCTGATCACCAGCTACATCAACGGTGTGCACCCTAGAGAAAAATACGTGTACGAGGTATTGGAAAGTCTCGTCGACGCGTCAATTCCGCTGTGGGACGAATGTCTTTCTTGGTTCCATGATCGCCACCGCATCGAGGTTGGCGAAACCAGCAATGCTGATTGGTTCCTACCCGAAGGTTCAGAGTGGACCCGGGAATTCTCCCCTAATAGCTTCGTGGACGATCCTCTGGCGGCATTTGAAAGGTACAAGGAAGAGTACATCCAGTGGTGGTACGAGAACTCGTGGCTGAGGGAGAGAGAGCCGCTCCCGTTTGTGCCTTTCGGCGAGACCACAGAGCGCCAAGGAGCAAACTTCGTCGATCTGAAATCCAAATACAAGGATTCTGGCCTCCAAGTAATCTTTAAGCTCATCAGCATCCACTTGACTCCCGACAAGCCAGTATACCGCGGATCCGAGTGGCAGGTCGAGGGCGCAGTGAATGAACACATCTGCGCAACCGCCATCTATTACTACGACTCGCACAACATCAAGCCCAGCTGGCTGGGTTTCCAGCAGTCCGGCAACTCCCACCACATCATTGACAAAGCCCAACGAGTAAGTGTGCCTTGCCCACCGACCCCCTCCACTCAGCTAATTGCCCACCAGGGCGAACGGAGCGCTACATTCGCCCACTACGACGCTGCGTTCGGAGAGCGCGCCGCAGTGGATGTGGGAAGCGTCCTAACGCCGCAGGGCCGCCTGGTGGCCTTCCCCAACGTTATTAAGTACTATGAGAGCACGATTGAGCTCGAAGATAGGACTATGCCCGGCCACCAAAAGATGGTCGCCATGTGTCTGGTCGACCCGAACGTGCGCATCCTCTCAACCGCCAACGTGCCGCCGCAGCAGAAGCACTGGTGGGAAGACGAGATTCGCAGAGTATGTCACGAGCGACTACCGCCAGGCGATCTGATTGATAGGTATATCCGCACTGTCGATGATTTTCCGCTTTCGTGGGACAAGGCGAACGATATTCGCGTGCGCCTGAATGATGAGCGGGAGAGGATGAAGTCGGCCGAGAATGCTGATGTGCATTACGTAAGTTGGTTCCGTCTGGCTAGGGCGCTTCCTTTTTACTTACTTGACTGCAGGAAACCTACGTCTTCGGTGGACGCAATGTTTGATGGGAATCCGCGTTCGCGGGAATCACTACGTTCGATTACTATGGTGTATCATCCGTTTCATCGGTAGCCTCTGTCCAAGCGGACGTCATTTATTGCTTGGCTGGCAGGAGTATTAGGAGTAACAATAACAGATGAATTTCGTTCAACGTGCGTTCCTGTTTCTCCAAGTGCCACTGGGATCTCAAAGGCGATGAAGACAATTTGTGAACAGACTTGAGCATCCCTATTGAGATATCCCATGTCTTTTGATAACGAAGAACACTTGTTGACGGGGAAGAAGGGGGTAGTAGGAGCAGAGATGAGGTGCAAGCTGGCGGAGTTTGATCAAAGCTGCAAGCAGAGGCAGCGGCTTGTATGTGCATTTGTAGTGACTAACGGAGACCAGGCATGTACAGCATTCCGTTATCCGTGAGCCTCTCACCAACCTGAAAATACTATTCTTCTGCCATCGTACGTTGGAGGGAGAGTAGATTGAATTACACCCGTTATCTGTTGTTCGATAACAGTTTAACTGAGTTGCTTACTCTGAGACTTCTGAGGTTCAACAGCAAGCACGCTTGAAGAATAGAAAGGGACAAATATTTCACTCGTGGATTCTTCTAACTGCATCTCTTCATCCAGACGATAGCTTCAACTACCCCTATATGTTTTTTCCTCTCCTGAAAGAGCACGACTGGGTGTCTGTTTTATCACTAAGTACTGTTATATTATCGCCTTAGACAGTATTTAAATTTGACTTACCGCATGACGCTTTGATTGATTGATGATATTGGAGCTACGTGTTATGTTTGACAAGTCACTAAAACCCTTATGTTTCTGAACTCGTTCGTTCTCAGAAATACGAAGTGAGAAGTGTTTGGTCCCGTCCAGAGCCAAACTCATCTATCGTAGTGTTGATGAATCCTTGTGGCCGCCCTTACCGCCATCTCTCTCTGATTCAAAGGGTGGGATAACTCACTAGCGAAGAACGATTAGACCATACAGGACACTTCAAACCAGCGTCACGGGGCTAGATGTTGCCTGAGGGTGGCGTGCCTACATGATTCATAAGCGACTTTCAATCACGCTTAGATGCACGCTCGAGGCACGAAACTTTAAATTCCTATTTACAATTGCCGCAGGGAAGCCTTGGCATGTTCTTGGGAGCTGAGGAAGTCAGGGCGTTGTGTTCTTTACGGGGAGGCACAGCTCGGGGAGGCTAAAAGTCCGGCTCGGAAGTCCGAGCGACACGATAGCACAGGGTCTAATAGCGTCACTCGGACCAAGTCATACATGTTCGTGATACATTGACCAAATGTCATGACTTCGATTTCGGCAGTGCACAGATGGCCTGGTGGATGGGAGCAAGAGTGTTTCCATTGGTTCACAATGGAGTGAGAGAGACGGTCTGCCAAGGACAAGAAGATTGTTATCAAGTCAGAGATATTCTTCAAACAGCGGAGAATTAGTTATAATTATAGATCGGGTTTTCTCGACTTGAAGCCCGATTTTGCCGACGATACGATTCCGGTCCCCACCCATCACAAACAGCGTGAGCGGCTAGTAGCACGCTAGGTACATCGGCTGCAGATAACCCGACTTTTTGTTCTGGAAAAACGAGAAGCAGACCAGGAACGAAGACAAGCTCGCTGATCGTCTCAAGATGCGAGCAGAGGGCAAGGGTTTCGTATTGCGTATTCCTCGTTTTGTCCAGCATGGCATTCCTCACCGAGCTCCGAGATGTCAGGCGGCCGCAGTAGCAAGTCCTAGTCTAGGCCGGATCAGATTAGCAACCACGAAAGCCCTACCCGTTATCTTGCACCCTGGCGGCAATTTCCGAATTACCCCCGCCGATCACCCACACGAGGCTTTCGCACATCCGCCACGCCCCGGAAAACCCTGGTCCGCCCTACCTTAATTACCCCACACGCCTAAGCGCCACCAGATGGCCCGAGTAAGCGCCTCATCGGTTTCACGCTTTCACGCCACAGACGTGACAGATGACAGGGCCGCAGTGGCACGATCGGCAAATCGGCAAAACCACCTCTCTCCATGGGGAAATAGCAGGGAGCAATTAAGTCCATGCCGACAATTGACGGGAGTTGTTGCCTCCGTGAGAGGCTCACCGGAGTCGATCTTCACCGGTTCCTGGGACGCATGCATGCGCTGAGATCTCGCCGCAGCCCGCAGACACCACCCTCATGCCGTGACACCTGGCAACGGGGGTGTCGGACGATTTACTTCACGGATCACAAGGTGCGGCCCGGGTTCTTGACTTACGACACGTGCATATCGAGGTGACGCGATTGGTCGATGCTCAGAGCCGCACGCGGCGTCAGGGGTCCCCCAACGACACATCATGTGCTCGTGTCATGGATTTCTCTGAAACAGTTGCAAACAATAAACATTTCATTTATGACTATCAAATCAACCGATGGGGTTCTCATATGTTCGTTTTGGCAACTTCTCCCGCGCCCTGCGTGCGTCGTTGCCGTCTTTCGTCTTCTCGCTCTCATCTCACATCTAGTCGGCCTCGGAGCCGGCGGCACCGCACTTCTTCTCGCAGTAGTAGGTCATCTGCCGTGAAATGAGTATAGGGATCGGGTTGGATATCAGATGGCCGTCTTACCTCATCACCGCCAATGTGGCCAGCGGCCGAACCACAGGCCAGACCATCCTGTAGACAAATTAGCGCAGAGAAATTGGAATGAGAGGGAGTCGTCAACTTACGAAAGTGCAGTCGGGGCAGGTGTCCCACATGTTGGTGCCGGTGTTGCGCTGCTTGTAGAGGTCGCAGGCGCACTTGGTGGCGTCGGGCAGGACCTCGTAGCTCGTCTGCCAGTTGTAGCTGACGCTCCAGGGAGTGCCGCCGACGGGCGACGACCTCCTGTTGGAGACGCACGCTGCCGCCTTGTGGAGGTCGGCGTAGGCCCTGAATATCAGAGTTTAGAGGGTGGATTCCGGGGATGGGGTCAGGACACGACTTACGTTCCAGCGGCCAGGAGGAGAAGGGCAACGACAGAGTACTGCATTTTGAGATTTTGTAGGAGGTCTTGGAAGGTAGGAAGATCGTAGTGAATGACTAGAGCTGGGTGATCGGTGGAAGAGGGACGGTGTCGACGAGACTTAAGTAGGAGTCCAGACACAGCAAGATAGCTAAGCCTTGGTTGCTGCTGGACGTTTATCTCGCTCGGTTTCGCGTGCCGCTCGACCGACTCGTGCCTCTATTGCCGTTCGATACACATTGAGCCGAGACATCACAGTCCTTCCTTCTCTTGTCTGTAGTCGACGTTGAACTCGTATCTATGATGAGAGTGACCACTTTCAGGAGCGTGCATTGTGGGGGGCCTTCTCCACTGATAGGTTGCTCAGCTCAATATCGAGTCGTGGGGAGTTGTTGGCGAGAATTGCTTATGATCCCCAGACGACACTAGGAGTCAGTAGGTGCTTACGCGACTCGCGAATGACGTAGGGTCATGGCGGCCATGACAAAGTAAAGGGGTGTTAAGCGAATAGCGCCGACGCTAACCCCAACATTTCACCGCACATTCCTTGTCTAAACCCTCTGCATTGACTGAGTTCTCGAGGTTTTAAGCATCGTGAAGAGTTAAGCTTACGGGACGTTGAGGTTCAAGCATTGGACCCTCGATTTACCGTGGTGTATAGTCCATCTCGCGCGCGACTGGACGTGAGCGAGTGCTCCAAAAAAAGCGAAATAAGGCGCGACACTTGTTTACCAGTGTACTGGATGTCCCTGCTGATCCCATCTTTATCAGGCACCTCATGTTCCGACAAGCCACGCTGTAGGGAATGGGTGTGGAGGCCTAAGACTCGCGCAACACGAGAGCGCCTCGCTTGGCTCGTGACTAGTCGGATTGACTGAATCAGCACGACGAACACCAAGAACGTGAGACTTGGTGATGGATGACCGGCCTATAAATGTTGCATGCTTTCCCTGCAATTGAGCTGCATCTCCACAGACCACCTCGTCCACTCTTTCAATCACAATCATCATGATGTACCGCCTGGGATTTTCCACTCTCCTTCTCTCCACTCTCGTTAGTGCGACCCCTCTGGACAGCAAGCCTGTCGAGTACACCCCTGGTTACGATCTCCAGGCGGATGATCTGATCGTCCCCATCGATGGCGTTGGTGAGCTTTCCCTCTTTCTTTCCTCAAGTGTCAGTTGCTTACTCTCCCACAGCCCACGTCATGAAGGAGAGCACCTACCTCTCCCAGCTGAAGGCGCAGGGCGTTTCCGTCGGTGCCCCCGACCTCGACCCGTCCTGGATCAGCGTCAACGCGGCCGACATCCCCGACCTCGAGGACGTCTCTGACGAGGAGCACGCGCTCAAGTCCCGCCAGGCCTCCTGCGACCAGACCTTCTCCATCGTCACGGACAAGGAGGAGACGTTCGTCGACTGGGACCTGCAGATGTCGCAGGTGGTGTGCGCCGTGGGCGACATGGACGTCAGCGTGTCGTCGGGCTACACGGTCACCAACACGGTGGGCGGCAGCGCGGGCGTCGACCTCAAGTTCGTCAAGGACCGCCTGGGCGGCTCGCTCGGCATCAACTACAGCCGCAGCTGGGCCACGGCGACCTCGACCATCACCAAGGGCACCGTCAAGGACGGCAACTGCGGCGTCATGATCACCAAGCCCATCGTCACCCGCCGCTCCGGCCGCCAGTTCAAGGGCTGCATCGGCTCGACGACCGAGATTGGTACTTGGTACGCCGACTCCCACAACGACGGCAGCTACAACGGCGTTGCTTGGATCGAGGGCGCCGTCTCCATGTGCTCCAAGCCTGGCTCCAACCCGCCGCTGTCTCGCTGCAACGGCCAGGGCAACTTTGTTTAAATTGGATGAATGCTCCTCAGTGAGAATGAAGCACCATCATGTAGTTAGATATCAGCAAATGAAGATTGATTACGCGCATCTCTGTCACTTCGAAGAATCTTGTGAGCTCTTTAGGGTGAACAGTTTGTGTCCAACGAACGAAAATGACGACAGATGATCTGCAATGATGAGAAACAAAACTAAACACCATTTACTGAATTACTTGATATGCCGGTTGGCGATCAGAGCGAGAGAAAGTAAAGTCGTAACAACGTTAAGTCCAGGCCGCTGTGAAGATCGAAGAAAATCGTGCAATAATTTCAAACATGAGCACAAGAATTTGAAAGTAGCATAAGTGCAATTACGAGAGATGGCAACATTGGCTGGGTATAATTGTTCAATAACGGCTGGAGCATATAGAGCAAGCACCAATAACATTTTGTTTGGCCCCCGCACGCCCAAACTTTAGCGTAGGCAGCAGAAGTGATTGCAGCCAATCATATCGCACGAAATAAAAACTGCATTCCACAGCCCCCCAACACCGCAGCGGTGTGCCAATGGTATTGTTTGCGGTGTTTCAACGGTGACGCCGCCATCGCCGGCACGATGCTGATCCTACGCCTACTGTTGACGCGTGTTACCGGCAATGTTTGCCAACGCCACTTCCGCCTGCTGTTGCCTTGCGGAACTTAGTGCATCCTTACCGGTCAGGTGCGGCTGAGAATACTATTTAATGGCCCTTCGCCGTCTCACAACAGAACCATCCATCAGCCTACAGCTGATTTATCGCCTCCTCCCTCCTGTCTTTCTCAACCACCAGAACAATTCGAACATCGGCACATACTTTGTATCCTGCTCATAATGCCATCGCCCGAGGTCAACGGCGCGGCGCCGGCCGCCGCTCAGCAGGAGAAAGATGCTACTGACGCAGAACCTACGACCATGAACGAGTTCATTCCTCTCCTTTACAAACTACTCTCAAAGACGACCGGCAATCAGGATACCCCCGACGACTCAAGCACCGACAGCGATGATCCGTCGGAAGAGGCGACGAACACTCCAGGCTCAAAACTCTCGATCAAGGCACTGGTCGAACGGCCGGACAAGGAAAGCGGGGAGCTCGAAATCATCGAGAAGGACAAGTACTTCAAGCCGCAGAACGACAAGAAATTCGCCGGTCACGCTCTCGTCACCAAGCAAACCTTCGACGCCAACAGAAACCTCGAGAAGACGACGGTCGAAATCAACTCGCCCCACCTCCGCGCTGCGCTCAAGGACGTCGTCACCTACTACCCTTCGGAGTCTTTGAAGTTTGGCGAAGCCGATGCGGTCATCTACGAGAAGCCCTACGCCCTGCTGCACCACCACAGGGACGAGCTCAGTCAGTATGCCGCAAAGGCGGTAGAGTCTGGCAATGCAGAGGCGAATGCCATCTCCGGGCACGTGGACCTTCTGCTCAGTTTCCTCGACACGGAAATGGGCGAAGACGGCCCTGCCCTCCGTCAATTGACCGAATCGGGGCTGATCACGTTCAACCTCCTGTGGGCCATCTTCAAGCCTGGCGACATCCTGTTCGCATCAGAATATGGCCATCCGCGCCTGTACCGCTGCCGCAAGGCCGCATACGGACACGAACTGCGTAACGGAAAGTTCTTCGATGTTACCTGCGAGTTCACCAACTGCGACGGCACCAGGGCCGGCACCTCGACCGTCAGCATCAGGATCTGGCAGGGCGAAGTTTTCGTCGGCACCGGCACCTCCTCCATCGACCGTCTCCCCTTGTTCCCACTCAAGTTCCTGGAGGGGCAAGACGAAATCAAACAGCAGCTCATCGAACGCGGCAACCGCTACCTCGCCATCCGCGGCGTCACGACCTGGGACTACGAAGGGCTCTTCCTCTACCTGAAGAAGCCTCCGTACGACTACTACAACGAGTGCGCGTCGTTCGACGGCATCTGGCTGCCGCGCTCCGCCTCGCACCGCGTCGTCGTCGACCCGAAAACCTTCATCGAGGAAGCCACCAAGCAGGCCCAAGACGTCTACGACGACGACGACTCGGACTGCGAAGACGGCGCGTGCGGCCGCAAGCCCAGCGAAAAGCCCTCCGCCTTCTTCAACGCCGCCGCCGACCCCCTCCTCTGCCCGCCCTACGTCTTCGGCTTCTCGCTCGAGACCAAGGAGTGGTGCAAACTCTTCATCGACGCGCTCGCGCCCGTCGAGTGGATCCCCCGCGCCATGGACGCCCTGATCATCCCCCCGCCGCAGCGCCACCTCATCCAAGCCCTCGTCACCGCGCACCGCTTCCCGGACAACGCCCGCAACGAGGCCGCGCTCAAGGGCAAGGGCCTGATCGCGCTGCTGCACGGCACGCCGGGCAGCGGCAAGACACTAACAGCCGAACTCGTCGCCGAGCACACCAAGCGGCCCCTGCTGAAGGTGTCGACGGGCGAGCTGGGCAGCTACGAGCACCGCATCTCGCACGAGCTGCAGGGCCTGCTGACGTACGCGTCGATCTGGCGCGCCATCGTGCTGATCGACGAGGCCGACGTGTTCCTCGAGGCGCGCAGCAGCGGGCCCGACCAGTTCAAGCATAATAACTTGGTCGCGATTTTTTTGAAGCAGCTCGAGTACTTCCAGGGCATCCTGTTCCTGACGAGCAACCGTGTTAGCATCTTCGATCCGGCGATACGGTCGAGGTTGCATCTGGCCCTGCAGTACCACGCCCCGGATGCGGAGCGCCGGAAGCAGATCTGGCGGCAGCAGTTGGAGCGCGTGGCGGCGGCGGATAGGGAGTTGGATGTGGAGACGTGCATGGAGCAGACGCATCGGGCGGAGATGAATGGCAGGGAGATTTCGAACGCGGTTAATACGGCGCTGACGCTGGCGAAGAGTGGGGACGGGAAGCTGGGGCTGGAGCACTTGGAGATTGTGCTGAAGGTCTGGGACGAGTTCGAGTCGACTTTGAGGAACATTGAGAGCAGCTCGTAGACTGGAGATGGAGGGAGGATTGGATGATGGCGGGAGACATGGCTTGAGGCGAGTTGTTTCGGAAGAAGTAGAACTTGGTCTAGCTACATCTTAGAGGCCGTAAAAGAATTAAAGTTTACATCACAAAGCGCGAAGTGTCTACTGATATGTGAATTCTTCTGACGTCAAAAACAAGACCTTCTGCACCATCATGCGAAGCATTTCCAAGGCGGAATGGCATGAGATACAAGTCCGTACCCCACAATCTTATTTGCATCTGCGTCTGGACTCTGCTGTTGATCGAAAAGCTTACCAAACAGTCATGGTTCCATATATCCACGGCATGCGTCCATGTGCGCGTTTGGAGGACAAGTCCTGGGGCTCGACAAGACGATGACTGGATCAGCTCGGGTGTTCGCTCGTGGGGCGACCTGACGCGTGGGAAGTGTGTAGCTCGCTGTTGCCACGTCGACGGCGTCGGTGGAGTAGACGGGATGACCTTTGATTATGAGGGGCTCGTCCGGATGTTCCGTCTCCTCGTCCACCACGGCGTCGTAGAGATGGTGGTCATCGACTCCTCTATTCACGTCGAAACTCGTGACATTTGCATTGCATTCAGCTGTTAGGACTTCGCCTAACCACCACGCCTTCAGTGCAGGTCCTCTAAGGGCAAATGAGGTACTGGAATAATCGCAATTAGCGATCATTCAGGCGTGGTCAACTAATATACCATGTCTTGACGCATGTTCATGACATCAACCTCATTCGTGCGACACTTCAAGAAGGCTCTGCGTTGACCTACTGCAATGGGTCATATTTACCTCTCCATGTAAGAAATCGAGCACATGAAGGACCGAGTGTACTTCGGATTTGGCGTCGGTTTCGTAACATCTTGCCGTCGTCACGACGGGCGGATAGACAAGACATCTGTACAGTCTTCTATCTGAGCGGGGGATTTCAAATGTGTCAAGAAGGGGGCGGATGAAGGTGCGTCCAGGATGGGAGGATTGGATTGCGTGGATGTGGCGGCAGGCGCGCAGTTCTCAGGGCCCCGGGGGGACCGGATGGTTGTCTGATGAAGAGGTCATCGCGGTCGAGACCTTGAAATTCACGTAACTGTTTGTTCTGCAGGCATATAAGTCTGTGAATTGAGCTAGCCAAAGTTTCGACACACCTCTGGTCTAAGAAAAGCCAAAAAGTCCAGTGGCGGCCCCAGTGAATCTTTCACGCTGTTTGATATCTGCCGTCGAACACCAGGCCCAGTTTCATAGGGAGGGAGTTCTCCTGAAATTCAGGTACATTATCCTCCTGCATTGCCCCACCTTCGTCGTCATCGTCATCTTTATTTTTCTCGTACCTTCCGCCGTGTAGGCAGCGTGTGATGTGTCATAAGAAAAGTGATGATGAGAGACGCGGTGTTGAAGTAGGGCGCAATCCTACATCTCTAAGTGGGCTAAAAGCCAAGTGGGATATAGGCATTGGAACTTCGTGGATGAAGTTGCACTCATCGAGGTTGAGTGTATGGATAGGAAATATTCTATATTAATCGACGTCATCGTACCGCTGCGGCTCCTTGTGGCGCCGCCGGTCACTTTAGCAGCTCCACCCTGGATCATTTCTAGTCTTACTTTGGACAGTTGCGCTGACTCTTTCACCATAACGAGCCAGCTTGCCATGCTGAGAGACTGGCCCAATTTGAATCAATCGTGTAACCACCAAGCATTTGACTGAGTCGTTCTTGTGCTGCGGGAATACCTGGGCAAACAGGAAGTCTGGGAGCGGCTGAGATCGGAAGGGTTTTTCTATTGTGTCTGAGCGTAGTTACTCGATTTTGCAGAGCGGGTCATGCTGGATTTGCATAATCCTGACAGTCAACACAATGGATAATGGATGGCTTTCCGCTATAGTGTCATGGAATGCAATGTTGTCCATCCACGGTAGGCGCATTGGTTGGCCCATAACCTTCCCCGTGACAACTCTGTCCACGACGGCATTTTTCAGGTAACTCAAATGCGTAGAAGATGTTTATCGCATATGCCACAGTAGATACAAAAGTACTAAGAGGCGAGCAAAGCGCTGAGTTCTGGGTTTAATTGAGAGTCTTTAGGCCCATAATACGACACGAGCTGCTGCTGCAGATGTCGTCAAGCCTGTGCAGATCGATAAATTTCCTAGTCGACAATGAGGTGCTTAGAATGAGGAAGCAAGCATTTCAGATGTATTTAATTTTCTAGATAAACCAATCCCCTGCAAGCTGCCAGCCCACGTGAACCTTTTCAGGCGGCAGTCACAGAGCCTCCTTAGGCGAGAAATGTTTCAACCGAGGGCGTACCGATAGAAAAGAAGGTGGCGGCGCTATGATATGCTGAAAGAAGTATAGGCCTTCCATATACCGCAGCGGTCAATAAAGGGGTATACTCCGATGAAAGTTCCTCGTGCGCTCATTCGCTACAGCGAGCGCCGGTCAAACTTTAGCGTCCCCAACGATGAAGAAGCGGCAACGATCGCTACAGGCAACTTCGTACACGAGGGTAATTGTCTAGCTACACCGACGTATGGGGTCGCGCTGTCGCCCATTTTTGTAATAGCTTGATCTGAAGCAAGTAGAGATGATGCGTAGATTAGCTGGAGTAGTGCTAAACGATCTGGCTTTTTCCTGTTTCGTCGGACCCTTGCGTCACTGGACGGGCCGATTCCATGTACTTTCGACTTTCAAGGCCCATCGCACCCCTTTCTTGTGTAGATGCGAGTTCAGCCGCCCCGCTTAACGAAGCCATTCTGGCGCGTGCGTCGGAACGTGCTTAGATCCGAGATCTGATCGCCAAACTTTATCGGGCGATTTACAAGGCGATCCGGGCATTAGTATAGATCTATCCGGGGCCAGTCTGTACGCAGGCCAATCGGGATCAAGTTTAGTATTGCGTGCAAATCTGTCAAGCACGCCAAACACCACGCTACAGATTAACTAAAGGATATCCACCGCAAGTGATCTGCCCGCAACGCACCAGATGTAGGAAAAAAAATGTCGAGCCTTCTGCTGATCCCCCTCGGCACTCCCTTAAGCACATCCAAAGCCAGGGACAACATTGAGGCAGGAGAGGTATAAGAGACCTCTGGAGCGCCGAATAATCATCAGCACCAACATCACTCCAAACATCACTACAATCATCCATTCTCACCTCAACAACCCTCTTCACAACACACAAGATGCACTTCTTCGCCAAGCTCGTCACTGCTCTGCCCGCCATCGCCGGCGTGGCTTCCGCCGCAGTCATCCCTCGCGCTGTTGACTCGGCCACCATGCTCAGCAACCTCGACGACCTCACCACGAGGTCCAAGAACACGGATGACCTCGCCAAGCAAATCAGCTACGTGAACATCAACAGCTACCCGGTAAGCCAGACACATCCTGCGATAAACTTTGATCCCTAAACTAATCATTACTCCAATACAGACTGTCATCAACAGCCTGAGCGACCTCATCAAGCAGACGTCTCAGGACGTCACCGTTGCCCAGGGCACGGAGCCTTTCACCGACGAGTCTGCCCAACAGCAGGTCTGCGACGCCTTCGACACGGTGAGACCGCCACATCCCCTGTCTGACCCGACACTCGCTGACAAAATCTGCAACAGTTCGTCAAGGTCCAGCAGGCTATGCTCGCCACCCTCACCGGCAAGGCCGCCATGACCCAGTCCACTCCCTTCTCCGCTCCTCTGGCCGCCGCCCTGCGCGCCCTTGAGGGTGCCGATGACGTAAGACTTCCTTCTTCCTTTTCACGCAAGTCCCTGTTTGTTCTAACGTCACGCACAGTCCTTCTCCTTCCAGCTCATCGACACTGTTCCTTCTTGCCAGACCGATGCCACCGCCGACAAGACCAAGCTCGACAAGTCGCTCCAGCAGGCCATCGACGCCTACAGCGGTTTCTAAGCGAGCTTTGGCTTTGCTGTAAGGTATCTGCTTGTTAGTGGAAAAACGACGAGGAAGGATGCATTGTGAGCGAGACGATGGACGGCACATGTGACGGCCAATAGATGTAAAGATAGTAATGGATAATATCTAATGAGGAACAAGCTCGCCATTTTCCTTCGCGTGAGAATTACAACGAGGCAGATGAATCTTCAAGGAAAAGGAAACCAGAGGTCGCCGGTATCCACAATTGTAACCACACAGCCCTTCGACGTTCCGCTCTAATGTGATGCCAGAACAGAAGGCATTTTGGGCTTCTACCACCCAGCAAGGTAACAGAGCATTGTTTCAATGTTAGGCGGCCGAGGCTCCGGATAGAGATAAATTCTCTAATTAGCATACCATTGTCTTACTAATAAAGTCCATCTGGCAAGAAGGTCTACCCCGATCTCAGCCGTTTCCCCAATCTCTTCGTAACCGCACCTTGGCTGATACAGCAGACTTTTTGTCCCCACCACTGGGGTCTAGAACTCTTCTTGCAGCGTCGTAGAAGTCTGGCGCACCTTTCTTCCACATAGCCTGTCCAGGACAAGATTTGTGCTTCTAGATAATAGGTACCCAGAGGAGCATCTCTAAAATTCTCTGACATTCGAGTTCTTCTGCTTGTTCGCTGAGTCTTTTATTTGGCCTCCGGATACACCCTAAGTAAAATCAACATCCGTGGGTCGCTGAAGCTATCGTCTGAATACGAATGTATAATTAATAATTAAACACTCCCGTCCGGACGATAGCTTAATGAGCTATGATATAAATAAAAATAAGATTCATGTATCAAGGACGTGGTGCAGAAGTTCTCACGGGAGTAACCATACGTTTCACTGTTCAGGCCAGAAGACACGGCTGAAAGTTGGAGGAATTCTTCACAAAGAAAAAAGGGTTTTGCTAACAAACATCGAACAATCTGCTAGAAAATGAAACGAGTGAATAGGCCAGGACAGCGGCCCACTGCCTTTTCGCCTTACAGCCCACTTTTTAGTAATGCATTCCGCGTCACAGAGGGTATATTGCCTGACCACGCTACATTGACCTTGAACAACACAGGTGTGGAGTATTCGGTCAGGGTAAAGACCGTGTGCCAGACAGAGCTTGAGGGTAGTAATGACGCTCGAACAGGCATGCCCCTCGAAATACCAAGGGGCGCAATGTGCGTTCAAATCAACCCCAAACTTCTTACTCCAGCTTCTCAACAATCTCATCATCGAGAAAGTCCCATTCGACAAGTGCCTCGTCATCGTCATTGTCGTCAACAAAGGCAAGCATAGTGGAGTTCTTAGGCGTCGCATGCTTGGTCTGGGTGCCGATGTCCAAGTTCGCGCCTAGCCACGCCCATTAGCATACTTCAAAACCAGTGTTCCATACACATTCAAGCTTACCAAAGGCCACCTTCATCCCCGACTTCATCAAATACAACCCACCAACCACAGTCGAGTTGCCGTCCCGCTTCGCCGCCGGCGGGCGCACATCGGGCTTGCCGTTCTTGAAGATGGTGCCGTCTGGGGTGCACTTGTTGTAGCGGTCGTTGTAGGCCATGCAGTACTTGACGCCGGCCGACGCCGGGTTGCCGAAGCCGACGATAAACGTGCAGTCCTGGCCGCCGCACGAGTTCGTGACGTATTGCCCGATGATGTTGCCTTGGCCTGCACATGCACCACGGCGGCGATTAACACGGCGCTTCTTGCCAACTACGTTGGGACTGGGGGATGACTTACGGCTGTTGTGCTTGCTGATGACGCACTTGCTGACCTGCCCGCCCTTGTCGGCGTCGCTGGTGCTGGCGAACGGGTACTCGTCGCAGTTCTCGCCGGCGTGCGGGTTGCCGCCGTTCGTCTGCACGGCTATCAATATGTGGACTGCTACTCAGCTACTGTTTTACTTACGCTGCACCTGTTCGGCCGCGGGAGGCATCCTGCGCTCTTCTGGCGGGCTTTTCCGACGTCGCTGTTGCGGTCGCCGGTTCCGCCGTAGCGGTCGTACTTGAGGGTGGCTCCGAAAGCCGGCTCGGTGCAGTACGCACCCCAGCACATGTTGTTGCAGATGTCTTCGAGACGGTCGCCGCAGTTGAAGGACATGGGAGGAGTGGCGTAGCCGAGAGCGGCGAAGAGTGCGACGACGGTGAATGGGCGCATTTTGATAGACGATTGACTGAGTGATGTGTGTGATGGCTGGAGAGCGATTGCTTGGATATCTGAGTGTAAGTTGTAGCAAAATCTGCGTATTTATGACTGCTCTACGTTTGGACCCCATCATGAAGGCTCGGAAGTTGCGGCATTGGTGAAGTGGGAGACTGATGCAGTGGCAGAGGGCTGTGCTACGAGAGCTGAAAGAGGATGCTGGATGGTGTGACAAATACCAACATGTTCCAGGTAGCTGTGATGTATGCCTCAGCCCGTTCATTTCTTCTTACTCTCCTCTGGGGGAAAGAAACATACAAGGGTAGTTGAGGCTATCGTCCGGACGCGTATGCAGAATTGTTAATTGGACGTTGTCGTCCGGACGATAGCTTCAAGTACCCATGACATGACAAATTCACGCTCGCCGTCTGATTCGATTACCCCTCTGTGGCGCGTGTTCTTCGCTAACATGTCTCTCCTTGATGTTCAGCCCAATTCTGCAGACTGGGATGGCCGGAAACCGAATCGGGGACCAAATCTCCAGCCCCAGCCGCCCTCATTCAGTCTACAGCTCTGCTATTCTTGACGCAAGTCCTAGGCTGCAGCACCATTGTGCAGTATTGCTTGCATGGAAAGGGGATGCGCGCCTGTTGATCACCCGTGGAGGAGGCTGTTCCTAGCGGCGGGGGCGGGGCGCTGGCAAGGGCGGCCTGAAGATCACCAAGGCACACCACTGGCGGATGATGGATCCGAATCTGTTTTTAGTGAGTCAGGTCCAGCTGAAGATACTCAGTCCGAACAGCCTGTGACGTCAGCTGATGATGCACTGCCGGGAGCTGCCCGCCCCACAACGGTCGCACAGGGTCCCGCCCCCAGCGGCCCGCCCGCGAATGAATATCTTCGTCTTCTTCATCTCCTCGCTTCTCCCTCCGCCCTCCGCCCTCATACCCAGGAAAGCAGTATTCGCAATCAAAAATGAGCTCGCAACAACCAGACCTGACCCTGCCGGCCACGGCGCCCAACACCCCGCGCCACCGCGCCACGCTGAACGGTCCGCGGTACAAATTCGCCGTCTACTCCATCGCCGCCAACCTCAGCCAAGCGCGCCTGCAATCCCTGGAAGCCGGACTCAACTCGGCAGACCACGCCGCCGGGACCTGCAAGCTCGGCCCGCAGCCCAGCTTTCCGGGCCTCCCGCTGCGCGACGTGTTCGACTACCACGTGCGCGTGCGCGACGAGGACACGACCATTCACCCGCTGTACTTCATCGTGGCGGCGTATGCGGACTATGAGGCGGATGGCGTCGTCGTCGTGCACCTCAATACGGGCCAGGACGAGCAGGAGGACCGCGTCGACAGGGCGCGCTGCGCCGTTGATATGGCGGCGAGTTGGGGGATGAACTTCGACATAGGGAATATGGATTGGGAAGACCTGAAGGAGGAAGAGCAGGAGACTTACGGCGCCGAACAGCCTGCAGCAACACTGCCCAGTCAGCCAGCTGCGGTTCGTTGGCAGTACGGTTGCTGGAGCATGGTGCCGAACAGTACGTGATCACTCTCTCTAGTTCTCTTCTCTTCTCGACAAACGACTGACGCCGCAACACCGCCAGTCCGCGGCCTAGCCGACCTCCTCGAGCCGCGGTGGGAGCTCAAGCCGGCGGACCAGCGCCGCGTGCAGCTGGCCGGCAACTACGCGGGACGGACCGAGCCGGGCGCCGAGGTCGGCAGGCTGCACCCGTGGTTCTGCAAGGCGCATCCGACGGTGCATCGGCAGGTGGCGATTTGGATCGACGGGCAGGACTTTGAGGGGGATGATGGTGTTTTGCTGGTGCGGTTCGACTGGGATGGCGATGTGGATGCGCACGATGACGGCCAGATCGTGCGGCTGGGGTTGGTGGGCCGAGAGGTCAAGCGTGTGCCGGCGAGCAGGGCGGTGGCGGAGCTGGATGCGTATTGTGCGGAAGAGGGGTTGCCGCTGGCGGAGGGTTGATTGATTTTGAGGATGGGAGGAGGTGGGTTTTTGGATGGGAGTCGGTGGAAAGGCGTACTGGTTTGCTGACGGCAAGACGCGTTCTGCTCGTATGTTGAATTGTCACTCACTGGACGTACTCTGAGTAATACCATAAGATATACATCAATTCCATCCATATCTGGCGATAATCTCTCCGCTTCGCAATGCAATCGCTTCACAGCAGTATCACTGCATCCTCGGATCTATGGAAATAGTGAAATGGAATAACAGCATACCAGGCGGTGTTCTTGCATTGCTCGGCGTGGGGACTGCTTGAGCTTCAGCGGGGGAATAATTGACTCTCTGCAGCAAATTACCATCTCCGCTTGATAGTACCGACCCCAGCTGCCTTCCCCCATTCCACCCCGCCGCAAGTCCTCCGTCCCCCATTCCCCTCTCAGACCAAAAGCCATCCCCGTCACAAAACAGCCGTCCGCAGGCGAACATAGCACTGCACCGGCTCCCTCGCAAACTTCTGCACCGAATCGTAGCTACTCAACCCCTCCGGCGTCCCCAGCAGATGGAAGTGCCACACCGTCATCGCGAACTGCAGCCGCAGCGTCGCCACCGCCAGCTTGCGCCCAAAACACCCCCGCGGCCCCAGTCCAAACGGCAGCGTCGGGCCCGCCATCGGATCGTACACCTCCCTGCCCGTATCCGGATCAACAGCGAGCCACCGCTCCGGCCGAAACGCGGCGACGTCGCCGTCGTCCCAGAAGCCCGACAGCGCCTTTTTGCCGCCGCCGCCGTGCTGTTCCCCGCCGCCGCGCCGCGCCCCCGGACTGCGTGCGGCGTCGTCGACGCGCATGTTCGGCTCGAGGTAGCCGGGCCCGTTCGCCATGAGGAACACGTCGGTGCCCCCGGGGACGCGGCGGCCGAGCACGGTCGTGTCGCGCAGGGCGACGCGCACGACGAAGGCGACGGCGTTGGCGTGGCGGAGCACCTCGTCGACGACGGCGTCGAGGTAGGGCACGCTGGCTCTGACGAGTTCCTGGTACGTCGGCGCGCGCTTCTCGCGCGCGGCCTGCGGGAGGGCGGCGCGGAGGGCGGCGCGGAGCCGGTGCTGCGCGCCGGGGTTGTCGGCGAGGTGCTTGACGCCCCATGCGACGGCGGTCGCGGTCGTGTCGTGGCCGGCCATGAGGAAGCCGGCGAACTCGTCGGAGATGCCGCCGGTGTGGTAGGCGGGGGCGCGGTTCTGCTTCGCTGCGACGTCGCGTTCGCGGAGGAGGACGGAGGAGAGGGCGGTGCGGGGGGGCTCGTCGCCGGTTTCGATGCTGCGGACGGCCGCGGCGATGCGGTCGTTGATGAACGCGTTCTTGATGGCCGCGGCTTTGCGCATGTACGGGAACTTGCGGAGGATCCACGAGACGAGGCGTGGCGATGGCGAGAGCTGGCCGTACTTGACTGACTCTGAGAGTTCGAGGACGGCCTGGAATATTTCGGGAACCTCGCCGTCAGGGAACACGACTGGCGCGTCGATGTCGGCGGGCATGGCGGGGGTCCAGCGTGACACGGCTTCGAAGCGTTGTATGGTGATGCTGTCGGCCTCGGCGAGCCCGAAGGACGACGCGAAGATCGAGTCCAGTGCGCCGTACGTGATGTCGTGGTGGGCTGAGAATGGCCGTCCCTGAGCCATGTCGCACTTGACTTGCCACACCTTCATGAGGGTGGAGACGGACTTGTATACCTCTGGCAAGCTGACTTCGTTGATGAATGACGGCGCCATCAGATGGTTAATGAGGTTACGATTGTCCTTGAAGCGGGAATCATTTGATAGGAACTGGATGTGCTGTTTGGGCAGGATGCCGCCGATGACTTCGCCGAAGAAGCTGCTGCGGTCAAACTCTTTCGTGCGCCGTAGGAGTATGTCCTGGCTCTCGAGAGGGTCTGTTACTACCACCCATGGGAGAGACATTGGCTTGATGAAAACTTGAACAATCGGACTCCCGTGTTTTGTCGTTTGTGAAGTGAGCCAGCACTGTGCTCATGTCAGACTATTTCCTAACGGCGCGGTGCGCGGACTTACGAATATGCGTTTTGTGCGTTTGACATAGCTCATCATCTCGGGGATATCACCAAGAAGCGTGGATGCCGCATGCTTGTTGTATGGAATGCCTGGAAGCGGTTTTGGGAGGATGGCGCGATAAAATAGGTATAGGAGCAACAGGACACCGCCGGAGAGTGCTGCCGCTCCTGTAGAGGGAAACGCAACACTCATATTTGCGGGTTTCACTGCTCACAGGAATACAGAACAGTAGATTAAACAACCGGAAAAGCCACAGCGAGGCAGAAAGGACAAGAATAGATCTAGTCCGTGGAATCAAGGAGTTGCTGCTCTGCTCTCACAGTGCTGGTGCTTGACAACATGTGCAGCAGCGATTTACGTCAATCAAAAGCGAGGAGTTGTAAATACTTCGCAAATTCAGCTGTGAGAAGTGGAACGATAAAATACGAGGGAAACGTCGCGATAAGAGGGGTACCTTAGCGCTTACTCTTGCATACACCCCGGGCGTGCTCTATTAAGCCGGACACTATATCCGGTGGAGTATTTACTATCACATTTCGGTCGGCTGTGTAGCGAATGCTTTAAAAATTCATTGCGCGGCACGTAAAGCTTAAACTTTGACGGTCTGCAATGTATTTGGTAGAAGCTGGTCCGTACCCTTTCAGCACCTTAATTTGCGGCAAGATAATTGCCCCGCGAACAGGCTCCCACGAGTCCCTTGCATGAGTCCAATTGGCCCCCAAACCAAGACTGCATAGTAATCGACTTGGCACAGCAGCACACCACGACAAGGACATGAATCAGTCTGCATCTATTGCTCATAATCTGTCATACACGATCATTGTCCATGTCTCACCGTCTGTCATACTTGATCATCGCATTTGTTCCCCACTGTTTATCCGCACCGTAGCGTTTCTGCACTCGCTGCTGATTCAAAAATGCATAAATTGATTTTTGACCCTCAGAAAGACATTCTTCATCACTGGAGGTACTTCCGTTGATCCCTACAACGTTATAGTCCCCTCTCGTAGCCGATGGCGAGTGTGAAGAATAGTAACGCCCTGGGCGTGACTGTGCCTCGGCTCTCCCACAAAAAAGAAAAGACATGCGTGGGTATCTGAAGCTATTGTCCGGACAAGAACGTCGAATTAAACATTCTACATACACGTCCGGACAATAGCCTCAGCTACCCCATAACGTAGACAAAAAGCAAATCCACACGATTAGCCGTCGGCTGCGAGAGGGGATTGTAAAGAGCATCTCGAGTTCACGATCTACAGGCACCAGCAGCCTGGGTGCCGAGTCAGTCACCCAACTGGCCCAGAAGCGCCTTCGTGCTGTGCTATCTACCTCAGCAGCCGCAACGCCAAGAGCGCCGAGGGGGTGATTGAGCAAGTGAAAGCCAGCACACCCAACACTCTCGCCCTGCACTTCGTGCACTGTGACCTGGCGTTGCTACGGTCCCGTCGCCGCCGCAGCGCGCAGCAGGTCCTCGAGCAGACGGGACCGCCTGGACGTGCTCATGTGCAACGCGGGCATCATGGGTTCACCGCCGACGGCTCCGAGGTGCAGTTCGGCACTAACCACCGCTGCTAATCAGGAAGCTTCTCCCGCTGTTCGTCACGACCAGCGAGCGGCCTGACGCTGTCGACGTGCGCATCGTGATCCTCACGTCGCTCGGCTTCGCCTTTCCATCCCCGTGGCGGGATCGTATTCGACGACGTCAAGACGGTGCAGAACTACACTTTCTTCGGACCGTTCATCCAGGCGTTGTGAGCACAGGGCATGCTGGGCAGACGAGTCTGATTAACGCAATCATTATATACGTCACGTCCTATTGGCAAATGGTGACGCCTGAGAAAGGAGCGCACGACCAACTGTGGGCTACTGGCGGGAATGTGTCGAAGGACAATAGCGGGCAGATGTGCGAGCCAGTGGGGGGTTTTGTCAACGAAGCTTGATCAGACAAGCAAAGACGACAAACTGGCAGAGCAGCTCTGGGACTGGTCACAGTGAGAGCTCGAGGAGTACTAGGTTGTTTGGGAGACGTTTTCTTTTGTGAGGACTTTGCTTTGTCTTCTACACTTTTAATGCTACTTTCTCATTACTTTTTCCATGATGCTGCGATAGCCTTCACCACAGAGCGTTGATCTCTCACACCCCGGAGTCGTATTGGGTGACATCCTGCGCAGCCACATAGTTCTTCCAGTTAGTACAAGTACGGTTGAGGACCTCCTGGTCAATCGAAATCTCCGACGGACGCTCGAGCACCTGCACTGCGAAACCCTCCGAAGTGTGCCATGCAATATGGCAGTGCATAAGCCAAGCCTACAACGATCAAAAGTCAGTCAGCGACCAAGCACACATTCGTAATCTCGGAATCTTACCCCAGGATTATTCGTCTTGAACGCAATAACCAAGTACCCACTCGCCGGCATCATCGCCACGTCCCTCCGCGGCGCGTTGACCAGCTGCAACGCATCCGTCTGGTTCGCATCGAAATCCCCGTAGCCGGCCGCCAGCACCCAGAAGTCGTGGCCGTGCAGGTGCATCGGGTGGTCCTGCGCGAACGGCGAGTGCACGACCAGGTACACCCACTCGTCGACCTGGTCGAACTGGATGACCTGCTGCTTGCGCGCCCACGTGCCGTTCCCGTCGGCGACTTGCGCGAGTGTCGGGTACTCCCACGCCGTGCGGAACGACGTTTTGTTGGTCGTCCACAGCAGCGCGTTGTCCGTCACCTGCACGCCGACCTCCTGGCTGTCGCCGCCGGCGAAGGTGTCGGTCGCGTCGATGGCGAGGTACGGGACCAGGTTCGAGGGGGATTCGTCGGCGCACGAGTCGGTGTAGCTGTACGCCGTCGTCGTCGGGTCGGCGGTGGAGGTGTTGGCGTAGCGGATGATCCCTTTGACGTTGTCGGTGGCGTCGGATTCGGAGCATGAGGATTGCGGGATCGCCCGCAGCCAGAAGTCGCCGCTGGTGAGGTTTTTGGCCGTCACGATGACGTCGTAGCGCTGGCCCATGCCGATGCTGAGGTCGGTGGTGGTGTACGGCACGATGGGGACGAAGTCGTTGGCGATGACCTCGAGCGTGTGGTTGTCGATCATGAAGCGGAAGTGGTTGTCGGCGGCGGCGTTGACCAGGCGGATGCGGTAGCGCTTCCCGGCCTCGAGGAGAGTCTCGAAGCGAGATCCGAGCGTGCCGTTGTAGGTGTTGGTGCCGTTGATGAGGCCGTTCGGGGCTGTCGGCGGGCCACCGGTTGCCGCTTGGGAGACGAGTTCGTCCGCGGTTTGCTTCGTGCGGTTTAGCGTCCAGTGTTTGGTGAGGGGTTAGAGAATGAACTTACATGGTACCAGTCGTTTAGGAAGATGTGACCGAGATCAACATCGTAGTTGCTAGAAGCCGGCCCGTTGATGACGATGCCACCGAACACACCGTCCCATGCCTGGACATAGAAGTGAGAATGATACCAGCCGGTGCCATACTCGACTGCTCGCCATTTGTATGTGTACGAGTCCCCGGGTGCAATCGGGCATTGAGTGATGCTGGGAACGCCGTCCATTTGGTCCGTCCAGTTTTGACGGATGCCGTGAAAGTGAAGACCGGTTCCATTTGTCTGCAGCGAGTTGGTCAAATGCACGACTATTTTTCCATGTTAGCTGATATGCTGTGCGGATTAAAATGAAAATGAATGGTTCCCTATACTTACTAACAGTGTCTCCCCAGTCGGCAATAATGGTGGGGCCCGGAAACGACCCATTGATCAGTTGCACTGGCATTTCGACGCCATCAGGTGCCGCTGTTGTGTTTTCGATGTTGAACCAGTACTCTCGCACAACGCCAGTGTCGGGAACGTGCTCGTAGTAGTTGGTCGATATGTCAAATCCATCACTCCAGCACGATCTGTTCGAAGGGCTGTGTACGCATTCTGAACTTGTGCTGTCACGCGTCAGGTCCAGCGATGGTAGTGCAAGGGTTCCATGGACGCTGAGAAACGAAACGAGCGACGTCAAAAGAAATATAGTTGAACGCATGTTGTTGATGGCAGGTCAGAATAATGAATGAAATGTGCCGTGCAACCAAAAAGAGAGAACAGCGACAATCTGGGCACGATTGCCTTGGGTGTTGTTCCATGAAGGCAGCATCGGCCTTGTATTATTATAACTGCATAGATCAACCATGATAGGATGCCGCGTTAGTGGCTCAGGAACGCTGGGTTCAGGGCGCACAGCCCAGCTACACGCACGCAACGGCGTTTTCCATGCATGGGCTCTTGTGCGTTGGGTCTCCTATAGCGTGGTGAGCAGCCTCGGGGATAAGCATCCAAAGCCGAGCCCTTGTTTCCGAGGTAGCTACATATTTGCTCACGCACGTAAACAAATAAACGTGGCGGTCTATTGGCTCGGCTGACTCAGTTGCTGTATAGCTTATTCTAAAATACCCCATACTCCTGTGGTGGTGATCTTGCAATGGTTTCTGAGTTGATGAAGGTTCGGACATACGAGTTGCACATAGACCTCTACCGCCGGCTTTACGACAACAGCAAGAGTTCCCGGAACAACGCTCGTCCCAAGGTCCTAAAACCTAACTAGTGCCCGAGTCATCTCCCGACACCAAGTAATAAGGATAAAAGGTTTAACCAAGCTTTCCGTTAGGCAATCTGCGGCTGTTCGGCACCAACGCGCGGCCGCTCGTCCACTCAGCCACAAGGCCCCAGTCTTGTTTAAGGCAAGTTGATTAACGTTACGAGACCTTCTCCAGTAATTTCTCCTGTTCTAAAGCACCCTGCGCCCTTGCAGCTGGCCTTATAGCGGCTTGCAGGGTCGATGGAGGCTTTTTCCGCCTGTTCCATTACGCGGCACTCTGTGCCGACTCTGGAAACGTCGAAGATCGTCTCTACCAAAGTGGCGCGTGCGAATAAAGATAAGTAGAGCCAGGTTCATGGTCCAATGGTGAGCTTTGCTCCGGATCACTTACGGTTTAAGCTCACTTCACAGGTCCACCGAAGAAACTAGCCCGTACAGATATCTAAGACAACTAGCTTCAGGAACGATCAGAAACATCCGAGCTTGAGTAGATAGTGTGTTCGATCTATGCCTTCTCGAGTCTAATCAGGGGCACAGCCAGGTTCCATACCCACGCGTCGTAAGCTGCGGCTCCCCTCGAAGCCTCGCCGAGCTCTCGTTGGTGGAGTCTATAAGGCCCGATTTGCTTCCGATCGACATCCCTGGTTCGGTTTTCCAGATAAGTTAACAATGCTGGCTGTGTTCTGTCTCCCTTCGCCTTGCACTGGACATCCACTCAATTAGTCACTCGCTTTATAATTGTCACTCATTGAATCCCCCGTGACCTTCTGCCCGACACAGCGCCATGCAGCTGCTCGTTCTTTTCGCCGTGCAAATCGCACTTAGCGCTGCCTTCAGCATCCCAGCCGGGATCACCAAGAGGAAGGCTGAAACAAATGCCACGCTCGTAGCCTATGGGACAAACTCCTCATCATGGCCAATTGCGTACGGAACCGATAACGGTATGCATAAGTTTTAAATAAAAATCACAGCAAGAAGAACACCACAGCTAAAGTCTGCAACAACTCAGGCAACCTCTACATCACCCAGACGCCCGACGACACCAGCAACAACCTCACTCCCGTGAGCTGGGACCTTCCTTCCATCACGGGCGAAAACTGGATTGTCAACGCGACGTTTGTCAACGGCACGCGGGCTGGTTCGCTCTACATCCGGCCCGAAGCGGACAACGCCGTCGGCGTCCTGCCGATGACCAGTATCACCAACATCAACGGCACCGTCACTGGTTTCGCCCTCTTTGCCACCCAGCTCGTGTACAACAACAACTCGCAGCTGGAAGCGCAGTTCTGGGCCGAACCAACCAACACGACCGGGATCTACAGTCTGGTTTGGAACTCTGACGGCGTGGGTGCAACCGACGACAGCTGGCCTGTAGTGATCAAGGGAGTTGAGTCGTGAGAGCTTCGTTTCCATAGCGGTTTGCGGTGTCAGCGAGGGAACACATTTTGTTATTGGTTGTACTGGCAGATAAAATGTCAGAGTGCAGAACAAGGCCGCAGGCTACTTCTTGAACGCTTTGGCCACAAACTCCTTCCAGCTCACCGGCTTCTCTTCAAGCAATCCAAGACTCTCAGTCAAGCTCGCCCCATTGTAATAGCCCGGGTCCTCGATGAAGAGGTGGTTTTCCAACATCTCCTCCGCGATTTGCTCGGGCAGGAATTTCTTGTACTGCTCGTTCGACACCTGCACGAACCTCGTCTTCTTCCCCGTGACCTCCTCGTAAGCAGCCAAGATCTGCTCCGGCGTGTAGTAGTCCGCAGCGCCGTACACACGCGCGCCCAGCAGCCCGTCCCGGTTCTTGATGATCGCCTTGACAAATTTCCCTAACGCCCAAAAGTCAGCCTGCATCCTCCCGCACCCGTGGGAAAAACGAGACTCTCACCTGTATCTTCCGCAATGTCCACTAGCGGGAACCTCGCCGCCGCACTGACCGGATACGCCAAGGTGACCACGCCATCGTCGCCCTCATTCAGCTGCTGCTGGTAGTTCGACATGAAGTAGCCGGGCAAGTAGAACGAGCACGGCACGCCGCTGTCCTTGATGTACCGCTCGATCTCCGCCTTGCCGTCGAAATGGGGGACGTGCTTTAGCCGCCCGCCGCTCGTCTCGGTCACGTGCAGCAGGCTCGAGAAGATGAGGTGCTGCACGCCGAGCTCCTTGGACACGTCGGCGACGTTCTTGCCCTGCGTGATCTCGACGTCGGCGTCGGCCGTCTCCCAGTAGTTTGTTACGAGGAAGACCGTGTGCGAACC
>RHKH01000123.1:0-70785 GCA_009829795.1 Lasiodiplodia gonubiensis | reverse complement strand
CAGGAGGACGGATGGCTGGGGGTGGGGTTGGGAGGGGCTCACGGCTGTCATTTCTACGCCTTTGCTGGTCAGAGCCTGGGCGGCGGGCTTGGAGACGTCCCGAGTGATGCCGCGGATCTTGAATTCTTTGGAGAGAGTAGCGTCGGCGAGAATTGCCCTGATGACAGAGCCGCCTTGATTGCCGGTGGCGCCGAAAACGGTAATGAGCTTGGACATGGTTGGCTGCTGATTGGTCCGATTGTGATGGGATAGATCTGGAGGAATGGGTCTTGCGGGTGCGAAGTTGATGATTTAAATCCCCTCGTCTCTCCACAGGTAGCGGAACTCTGTATGCGCCACGGCGCTTTTCGCATCCTCCAGACTTTTGTATCCCATCAATCAGGAAGCCTTGGGCTACATTCGGTTATGTGTTTTGTCGTCCAGGCCTTTGCTTGAGCTCGGACTCGCGCGGAAGGATCTAGTCTATCGACCCCGCTCATCCTTCCCGCCTTTTGAAGATTAGGGCTGACGCCTTCATGGTGCATTTTCAATCGATTACCTAGCACTCGGTTGCTGACTGACTTCTTGGCAAAGGTACGATTGGATCGTGGTGCCGTTCAGCCACGTAGGATCGCGGAGCTCATTCCTGCCCGCTGCAGGGCGTCCTCGGCACCTCAGCCACACCATGCATCACCGCCGACAGCACAACTTTTTCTCCACTCTAAAACACTGGTTACGATTCCTGCGAGTTGTGTACGAGTAATATCCACGACAATTCTCTGTTCTGCTTGAACGAATTGTATGTGTTACTGGAAATCTCGATTTTGCCGTGCCATTATTTGAGTATGCATCTCTCTTTACTTCCCTCTCTGTATAATGGCTTTTTTTTTGGGTGTATAGATCTCAATTGAATGCATTTTTCCTTTACTTCATACGGATCTCCTCTCTGCTGCCGGAATTCTACGCGCTTGTATTGAGTCGCCGAGGCAGCCTTTTCACGAAAATTATCCATAACTGGACCCTCTTCCAATATTTGATGCCCTGAGTGACATCACCGAGCCGAGGAGCAACGACAAATCTAGGCTGTTAACGGCCGGTCTTCGAAGGCTTAGAGTGGCGCTCTTCACAATCCGGGCTGACATTATACCCTTGGATGAAATAATTGCAAGTCGACAGTGAAAGCTAGCCACCATCTCCCATTGTCATCGCCCGCTTATGTCCCAAAGCATGCTCATCTGCTCCCTGCATAACATTTTTCTACCGTCACCTGTCCAGTGACCTGGGACTCCACCGTTATCGATCATCCGTCTGCGAGAATGGTGACACATTAGGGACCCTCCGGCCCACGTAGTTCTGGTAGCATCTCACCCTGCTTATTGCCTCGCTCTGTCCCGAAGTTTCTTGCCCTGAAGTCGACGGAATTGCTCTTGTTGGAATGCACGTACTGCGGCTTTGAAGTCCAGCGAGATCGGGAACCTGGATTCCGAGAGTGCCATTGTTTTCCGACGACCTTCCATACATACAACAGCCTTCCGGACAACAGCCTTCTGAACAGCAGCCTTCTGAACAGCAGCCTTCTGGACAGAAGCCTTCCGGACCGATTTCTTTGGCCTGGGTCCCTTCGCTTTTCAGTGGAAGATCAAGCCGTGCACAGGCAGACTTCCAGTAGGTTCCAGGCAAACAAGCCAACCACCAGTCAGTTAGGTCTATACAAGACCAGTGACTAGCAAGAATACACGCACCACGCGATCTTTTCAACACCGCCAGTATATTGACTTTCGTAGGTAGCTGAAGCTACCATCCGGACCCAAATGTCGAATTATTAAATGTACATCCACGTCCGGATGGTAGCTTCAGCGACCCATGCAGTGACAGAATTTAGTTACGATGGCTCCGGTCTTTTGGCACACATCACCTATCCGCTAAGCCGGGCCTCCACCGTTATGCGGATGTGCCGGCTGTTTGTCGGCTACGAGCTTGTTCTTTTGCGCATGGGTTCGCACCGCTTTCCAGTAAGGCTAACCGTTAGCTTCAGGCTCCGGACGTTTCCCAGGGAGCCGGCGTCTAGAATCAGCTGATTATAGCCGTATAAGCCGCAGTAGACATAGCCATTGTACACCGCGAACTCGCGCTGAGGACGGACCCTCTTGTGTGTCCCAGAACAAGCATGGAGACGGCCTCTGGTGGGAGATTCGGTGTATTAAGAAAGACAACCCTTTACAAGACCTTCTCTCTTATTGAGTCTATCCTCTGGTGAGAAAAGAAGTACTCCGGGTCAGGGGTGCCGAAAGACGGCGGGTTGCCGTTATTGGGCCGCCGGTAGACAAACTTGCCACCTAACGGAGTCACCTCGATACGCACCGACGGTGTGCGGGGTGCGGGCGTTGCTACTTGAGCCTGCTCGAAGAGCAGCTGCACGCCTGGGGAGCCTTTGGGGTCTGATTGCTGAGCGGTGCCACCGTTGTCGGGGATGATGATGGGTGGGCTGGACCGCTGAGCGGTGCGTCCTTTGCCGGAGGGGCAGGGACGAGGAGAAGGAGTGATCGGCAGAGGAGGATGGCGGAACAGGGTAGCCGGGTCGGAGAAGCGGGGGAGAACCTGGCGTGGAGAGGGTTCCTAGGAGCAGGGAGGGCCATGGGACGACGGGACGCGGGGGGCCTAGAGGAGGAGGGAGGAGAGGAGAAGCCCGTAGGGCGGAGCGGAGAAAGCGGAGCCTCCACATCGTTGCTGTTATTGTTGTTGATGCTGCCGTTGTTGCTATTGTTGCTGCTGTTGTTGCTGTCGTTGCCGTTGTTTCTGCTGTTGTTGCTGCTATTGTTGCTGCTATTGTTGCTGTTGCCGTCCCTCCACACTTTCTTCTTCATGACCTCGCGACGCTCCGTGAATGCCCCCCTCTCGGACCCGCACGCCCCCTGCAATCCCCTATCCTTCCGTCAGACTTTCTCGTCGCATCTGTCCTGACGATTGCCCTCGTCTCGGCATCCTCCTACTCTGTGTGGGCTTCCATATTGCTTGGACGCTCCCCGTCCGGAGCACCAGCGGCGTCTGCAGCCATCGCCTGTCTCCTTCTCTTTCTCTCTCTCTCGCGGTTGCGTTTTCCTTTCTTTTTCCTCCTCCTGCCACTCTTGGGAGCAGAACTGCTGTTCTCTTTTGTTGAACAGTGTAAAGTGATTAAATTACACTTCGCTGAAGAGCAGAATGAGAAGAAACTACCTGTTTATATACACCAATTGCCCACGAACGTGCCAGAAAGTATCATGACTGGATCACGCTTTGGTGGTGAGACATATAAGGTATTTGCCTTGGTGTTGCAAGAAGAACACGAGATACACGGCAAATAAACGCGGAACAAAAAAGGTAATACACAGTCTGACATCTTTCGGGACATCTACATCGGCCCATTCAATACTGGACCCATGCTCCGAGGAGTTAAAATCGTTGTCTGGTCCTGGATGCGGATTTGCTGGGGTGAGGTGATAACTGGAAGTTCAGACGCCGACAGGATTTGGTGACGGTTTTCGCATGCTGCAACGGTCGCTCTAAGGGTGTGGTCTTCTGGATACTTCTTTTCAGGCCCGTTGAACACTCCCAAAGGCCGGGGGACTCGAGGGGCTTGATCGGGATGCTTCTTCGAAATTTCTCTAATGTCTCTTTCGCTGATCAGAAACTTGCATTTTGTGCCCACAGCCTCCGTCCACCTCCGCTGCCGCATCACCGCAGTGCATCAGTCAGTAAATTGTTCTACCTTCCCTCCACATCCAAGTTTCCCGCTTTCAACAGTTTGAATGACTTCACGTCCTTTCGATTTCTATAGTCGGCGATAGCAGCCCCCCATTCAATACCAACGGCGCGTTCGTCAAGCCTGCCACCACGTCAGGCTCCTTCACCATAGGGATCTGTTTTTCGAACTTCACAACTACAATCAACCAGATCTCCTGTGCAGCAATGGCGTGAAGCAGCATGCCAATTGGATGTCAGGAGAGTGAGGTCAGACACACGCGCGATGTTGTCCCTCACGATCGGGGAGCACTCTTGCGGCGTATCCTGATGGGGCCTGTTGAGAGATGAAAGTCTGAATGGATATTCAGCGGTTATGGAAACATCTCATCTGCCAATATGGCTGGACACGGTTCCGGCAACGATGTTATGAGCCGCAAGGAGTTTTTCAGAACCAAAACACCAAGCCTGCCTAAGCATCCGTACACTCAAGCATAAGCGTGGAGGTCTTGCACACGCTCCGCAGCCGCGCCACCAGGTTAAGCTTCAGCACCCTGTGCCCCGCCCAGCTCGGTGAAGCAATCCTCGCACACCAAGACGCTTGTCGCGGCGCAGCCGGCTCACACTTGGGTCGCTGGTGGCGGGTCTGACTACAAGCTTCACTTCCTGCATATAAGTCCCTACGATCCCGCCATAGAGCTTCGGCTCTCACTTTACGTCAACAGTCAGCGGCCTACCAAGGTCGTCTTACTCTGGTTTCGGCAAATCCTCGATGATGACATACCCTCGGCTTTCCCGCGCCCTTACAGCCAGGTTCCTCAGCTTCCGCTTTCCGATCAAGTGCCGGCTAACCTTCCTCGCGAGCCCCTGTCCTTCTCGTCGCCCCTCATTGATTTCCAATACAAGAATCTCCCAGACAGCCCGATGGTGAACAAGGTGAAGCCCTTCAAAGACGCCAACAGAGAACACCACTTCATCTGGAGTCCAAGGAGGCTGTGGCTCTCAACTTTTCGTGTCCACTGTACAACAATGCTGCCAGCCAGGATGCGCAGAATGCTTACCAGAATTTCAAGAACATCGCACAGGCTGTGGCAAGCGGTCGTGAGGGGCTCTTTCAGGTCTATACCGATTACAGTAAGTAGATCCATTTCTTTGGTTATGTCAAGTTAATATTCGACATTTACGTCCGGATGGTAGCTTCAGCTCCCCACATATGTCAAATATTAACTTGACACCTACGTCCGGATGTTGGCTTCAGCTCCCCGCGTATGTCGAATATTAAACTCGACATCTACGTCCGGATGTTGGCTTTACCTACCCACGTATGTCATAAAAAGTCACAAGCGATCTAATAAGTTGTACAGATTCTCGACCGGCCATTACCCGCTTTGCCCACTTCATAGGACTCCCCTTCCCTCGTCCTCATTCCTACTGGCCATGGTCTCGTCCAACTCAGGGCGATGAGCCGCTGATAGATACCAGTGGTAGCAACGGTCTTTGGGCTCAGGATGCGGTGTTTGTGGAGCAATTTTTTGCCGTGAGGGGCGTCAATTTCTTCACCAAGTCTGGTCAGCTCACGAGCTTGAACGCTGCCAAAGATCCACTTCAATTGCATACATTGGAGCCTGTCTGGCGATTCCGTGACCAACGACAGTACCAGACGTATACTATGGGATGCTACCTCTCGAAGGCTCTGGACTCTCAACAGAATCTCGAAGCTACGTTCGGACAATAAAGCAGCGACCCCCTCACTGTTCAACGACTTGTGAACCAAGTCATGCAAGCGAAATTCAAGGCAGGCACCAGCCTCACCCCAGACTAAGTGCGGCAGAACAACCTTTACAATATTCAGAGCGTCCTTCTCGCGAAAGATGGCCGCAGCATGCCCATGGCGGACCGAGCTACGCCATTCAGAGCCGGCTTGCCTCCCATCACGCCTCAAATCGTCAATTCTGTGTGTCAGAAGCACAGCTTGGACAAGGAGCAGGCGTCCGTTATTCGCCATGTCTTTGGAACGTACAGGATGGTGTTCATCAGTGCCCCTCCAGGCACGGGCAAAACGCAGCTGGCAAGGGCCATCATGGATGTCAGCGATCAGCTGAAAATGCAATACCTATTTGCCGCTGGCACCGTTTCAAATATTTCGCCTCACGCCCAGCCCAAGATTATCATTCAGGACGAGGCTTCCCAGATACTCGAGGCGGAAGTTGTCGCGCCTCTTTCGAGATACTCCCAGTCTCTTACTCGAATCGTCATGTTGGGGGGCCTCAGCCAACTTGCTCCAACCGTTCTCGCCGAGAATAGCGTCTTTTCTCCGCAAGCTATGATCAGCTTGTTTGAGAGGCTGTCGAAGACGGGATCCCGGGTCATCCGCTTGAAAACTCAGTACCGCATGCACCCGGACATATCCCATTGGTGCCGCGACAACATCTACCCTGACCTGGCAGATGTCCCTAACGCTGGGCTCAAGCTCTCCAACCATGAACCCGCTCAGGGGCCCTGGGAGGCGTGGTGCAAGATATTCTTCGACACTTTCAACATCAAGTCGTCCCCTAGCAGGTCACTGGTGCTATCACCCGTGGGGACGTCTGGTGCAAAGTTGCCCTTCGGAACCGCAGCAGCTCAGAGTACCCAAGGTCTCTACAGCCTAACCTACGCTGCCATGGACTTCTTGCTTGCTTTCATGCTCGTCAGTCTCGGCAAGTTCCCGGCGAAGAGTATCATGATACTTGCCCCCTACACCGCGCAGGCGTCTCTGGTCAAGCAGATGGTTGCGTCCTGAACAAGCGCTGCCAATGTGCAAGTTTGTTCTTGTAAGTCTTTCAATTCTACAGGCAATTCCCTTTTCTAACAAGAACGCAACGCAGGGGATGCTTCGCATGGCGATGAAGCAGGCATCGTTATCGTCGATTTCGTGCGAACCAAGAGCTCCAACGGACTCGGGGTAATAACTGATCTGAAGCGACCGAATGTCGCGCTCTCTCGGGCTCGATGCGCCCGTATAGTTGTTAGCGAGGACGATATTGCCACTCTGCGCAAAAGGACCGGCGGCGCTGGAATGCGAGCCATCTCCAACCTCATGTCAACTCACCAGAAGAAGGGCCAGGTCTACAAGCTCTCGTGCTCTGCGATCGAGAAAGCGTTCCGAAGATTTAAGACTGAGACTCTCCATCCAGTTGAAAGTGCGGTTGAGACCTTCATCAGAGCCTTTCAAGCCAATGAAGAGTCCAAAAACGCCTCTCAGGACAAGTCTGGACATTAGCTATGTTTCCTGTCCGGAATTCGTAGATGCAATTGGTAGCTGAATATTCCCACCGCGCTGATACAAGGTAGACCTTTTATTTACTTCCATACAAGTGGGGTAGCGAATACAGTACTACCTACTATGACCGTTCTTGATACGTCAAGTTTAACTTGGAGACTCTCAGCTAACGGCACAGTCATCCCCGGTGCGATGCTATCGACCCAAAGCCTACCGGTCGATCTAGACTGCCGATAGGAGGGACAACGACGGCCCGGTGCACTTCAGCCCCACCGTCGTCATCCAATACGACGCGCCATCGCTATGTTCCGCGGCTGCATTGGCCGCTGCGAGCTCACAAAGTACCTCCTCAGCTCCCACTCTCGCTCCTCAACTTAGCCGTTGGAATTCCTACCGTGCTGGTACAGCGGTACACCTTTTCTTTACTTCACCGCGAGTAGGATAGCAAATTTGATACTACCTACTACGATTGTGCCCATCCGTATACTTGTACTTAATTTATTCCGTGAGACGAGTTATGTTATGTCATGGGGAGGCAACTCGATCTATCGAAGAGCTTCAGAAGGTGGATTTAAAGTAGCTCGGCTGTGTTTCTCATCCCACCAATGCCGCGCAGGGGTGCGGCTGACCTCGGACGGCGTTCTCAGCTACGGTTTGGGCAGTTTTCCTTCTACACTGACCAGTAACAACGGGCTTACGTTGGCCGGCATGTCCGACTTCAGCTTCTATCGACCAGCCGGTCCCAGCGCCTCCTGTCAGCCATGCATGCATGTCAAATTCAGCCCGGAGACCGTCAGTTAACGCATGACGGAGGTAATTGACGACTTCCCCGCGTCGCTGACCAGCTGCCCTTTGAACCGGGCGTCGCCGTTCGCCGTTGTTGTCGGGGCCAACATCTTCCGGAGGTAGCACGAACTGGGGAGCCTAACGCCATATCCGACATTCTATTCCCCAAACCGGCAACTGCGCCCTCCGACGCTGGCTACACTAAGCATTCAATACAAAGGGGACTGGACCGGGCGGCGCCGGCCGGCCATGCGCAAGCCACGCGGCTGGTCGCCGTGTACTACATCTCATTCAAGCTGAGCCTGGTCAGCTACGCCAGCTCAGACACGGTCCGTCGTCCTGGAAAAGCTTAGTTGGACTCTCACCTTTCTCGCGTTTCGGGGCCCTTATCAAGAATTGAAACATGTCACGGAAAAGAGTTTTCCAGAGGTAGTATTAAGCAAGTTCTATATGTCAATCTTATTCTCCCTTTCCCATGCCAATACGCGTGAAGAGTTGTATTCACCATTCTCGATCCAAGCCTATGCTTTCAATGACTACTCGTAACATGCACTCTGCTCCCACTCGCCCCTACTCGCAGCCAGGTCAAACAAGCGGACGCTCTCTCAAAAAGAGCCCCAACAGCGTCCCTACAGCGGACAAGCTAAGCGACATGACTTGCACACGGCTGTCAGCTTCAGCCCTTCAACCTGGGCGGGCAACTTACCGTAAGCGCCCCGGAACCCCAGGACGTACACATCAACGATCCTGTCCTTGACGGGCCCGCGCAGCTTCTCGAGAAACGCGATATCCTGCAGACACCTGCGAATAAACTCGTCGCGGTCGGGGAAGTCGGGCCCCACGACCGCCTGCAGGCCGCGGTGCACGATGGTCTGCAGCACGGCGGAGCTGGACGCCAGGCCGACCAGCGCGCCGATCGACGCGGACAGGTACATGGTCGAGCTGGCGATGGCGACTAAAGAGTGTTCGACGGACGCCGTCATGGCGATGAAGAGCGCCGACGCGGCAATGCCGGTGCCGAAGCCGCTAAGGGGTGCTCGTCAATCTCCGGCAATTTTGGGGGTGGAGGGGGGTGGAGTTTTGCTCACCCGGGGATGATGTACAAGCTCTCCCAGAACCCCGTGTGGCTGCGCCAGCGCAGCAGCATGAGCACGTAGCACACGGACGTGCACGTCGTGCCGAGCGTGATCAGGCCCTTGTATCTGCCGGTGCGCCCGATGTAGGCGCCGCTGAGCAGCTGGCTGACGGCGTTGCCGACGACGGCCGGGAGGAGGTGCGCGCCGGCGCTGGTCGAGCTGACCGAGTCCGTGATCTGGAAGTACAGCGGCACGGTGAACATCATGCTGGCTTGGGCTGCTAGCTGCAGTGTCATGACCAGGAAGCTGATGACGAAGTCGCGCGAGTGGAACAATTCGAGCGGTAAGACGGGTTCTTTGGCGCGTTGCTCCGCCTTGACGAAGAAAAAGCCGGCGATGAGGGCGGCCGCGAGGAGGGAGGGGATTAGCGGGTGCGACCAGGGGATTTTTTGGCCGCCGAGTTCTAAGGGGAACATTAGTAGCAGGATTGTGGAGGTGAGGAAAAACGATCCGAGGAAGTCAAGCCGCCGGAAGATTGTCCTTTTGCTGTTCGGGACAGCGTCGGCAGCATCATCGGCCGACAACGGTTGCATGAACTCCGGAATGAGGAACCAGGCGAGGATTGAGGCTACGATCATGACGGGGACTTGGGCGAGGAAGGTCCTGCAGTCGGGCACAGGATCAGCTTTGGCGAGAAGAGCCAGCGGGTGAGACTGCTACCATCTCCAGCCAATCGTGTCGGCACACCAGCCCCCGAACGGTCCCCCCAGGCTTCTCCCGGTTGTTGCAATGATGTTGACGTAACTCCGCCAGGACGCGACATCGCGCAGTGGCACGAGATCTATGCCAGTGGTCAATACTCAAGAGGGGAAGGCCGAGGAGAGGCAACCAACCTGTAATGATAATGGATACCAAGGCACTCATGCCCGCGCATCCAACGCCTGACAGGACACGGCCCAGAATCACTATTTTTAGTGACGACGCAATGCCTCTGTGGAGATTGTTATTCCTCGAAGCGTGCGTTCTGACGTTCGAACCACCTACATGATGGCACTGATTCAAGACTGATGTCAGTATCAAAGCCTCATTGTATCAGAGCTTCACTGCTCACCAGCCAATGATAAACAACGCATAGGTGCTGAGCAGCACAGACTTGCGGCCGAATAAGTCCGAGAGTTTCCCGATCTGGAATAGCATCAGCCTACGGGATTCGGCTCTCCATACTGTTCATTCGTACCAGCGGCTGAGCAGCTGTTGCGGCAAGCCCGAAGCTTACAAAAATCCAGCTGGAGTTGGAAAGGTCATCGAAGTCGGAGGCGATCAGCGCATGGGTCGTAAAAACGATTGAGGAGTCGGCATTGGAGAGGAAGACGCCTTTTGGGCGAATGCCACAATTAGTTTGACGACGTGAAACATGCGCGAGAGAATCAGGTACGCACCAATCAGCAGCACAGCCAAGATGCTGATGATCTGCTTTTTTGACGTCGTTTTCTCCGTTTCGGTTTGGGACGGCGGCCGTACGGCGGGTGAAACTGCCTCGTCAACCTCTGCTGCTGGGCGGGTGACGTAGTCTGGTGACTGCAGAAGCGGCGATCGCTCGTCTATGGCATTGACCCTCTGCATAATTGACAGTTTCGAGCTTGAAGTGGAGGACGACTTGCTCGACACAGAACTCATCTTGTCCGGAATTGAAGCAGCTGAAGAAGGGATGGTCAAGGAGTGAGTCAAATTTTCGCATGAACTGATAGGCTGTGCCCATGGCAATTTCCGGCTTATGCCGTGCAGCCGCGGTGTCGATGCCGGTGTTGCGGCGTCGAATGGCGTGCTTGCCCGCCAATCTTGCGCGAAGCTGAACCGAGCTGTATGCTCCGCAAGTCCACCGCAGCTTATCCGGCTGATCTGCGGGCGCAGAGGGGTAGCTCTGTTGTTAAATCAGTCAGGAATAACCAAACTGGGTTAGACTAAAGGTGGGGATGTCTCACTCACTGTCTTTTTGCATCATGGACATGACTTATTGCGGCTCTTTTCCAGAAGTAAAGTTACTGGCTGTTATAGATACTACGAGTCAGTAGCTTATTCATTCATGGAGGATCTCGGCTTGCAACGGAGACCACCTCTTTCAATCAACACATGAATTCATCTCATTACCACGATCCCCACGAGCGCAACAAAACACCAAACCGCCACAGTCTTCCAAAACACCACTCAAGCCTTCCCCTCCCAATTCAACCAACAGCACGCCATAAACAGCTTCATGCCCGCCACAATCCACAACGCCCACTGCACCGCCCCCGTCGCCTGAATTATCCATCCGCCGGAAATAGCGCCCACAAATATCAACACAAAAGCCGCAGCCCTCCTGTTCCGCTTGCCGTTGCCCCCCGGCGGCGCGAACACGCCCGGATCCGACACCAGGTCGCACAGCAGGCTCGTGATGACCACCGTCGGCACCTCGGCCACGCTCAGCATCCGGCTCGCCACGATCTGGCCCGCCGACTGGAAGCTCAGCAGCGCGACCGGCGCCAGTTCGGCCCAGGCTACCACGTCGATGGGTTCGGGGTCGACGCTGCGAGACTGTTGTTGTTGTTGTTGTTGTCCGGAGGAGGCGGGGGTGGAAGAAGAAGAGGAGGAAGAAGAAGAGGAGGAGGAAGGGTCCCGGCCGTTGACGACACCGCCCTGGATGAGGCCGGCGGCGACGCATGCGAAGCAGCCCTGCAGCAGGAAGGACAGCACCAGGGTGGCGCGCCGGCGGGCGCCGAGCGCGGCGTGGAAGCGCGCGAAGAAGAAGCAGCCGAGCACGAAGCTGGTCATCGAGCACAGCGACCACGCCCAGCCCCACGGCGAATCGCTCTGGCTGGAGGCGCTGAGGGCGACAAAGATGGTGTTGCCTGTTGGAGAGGTGTGTGTGTGTGAGTGCAAGGGGATTGGTGAGGGGCCATGCACACGTTTTTTTGGGTGGTGGTGCAGCGGCGGCGGCAAGGGGTGGGAGTGGGGGGGACGCACCAGTCTGCATCGAGACGAAGGTTCCGTATGCTGCGCTCGGAGAAAGGGTCAGGTATAGGCCAGGCTGCCTGATTGGCGCGGGGGATGGTACCATTGTACATGGTGCTGTCTGTAAGGCCGGCGCCGAAGCAGCAGGCCATGAGCGGGATGTAGACGAATTTCAGATTGACTTCCTCGTTGAACAGTCGGACAGCGCGCGCGCGTATGCTGGACTCTCTTCGGCATCGCGCGGCGGCGGGACTGGGCGGACTGTCCAGTTGCTCTTCGGGATCCATGTCCGAGTCGGAGGTGAGCAGGAATTGGTTTTCTGAAAGATGGTCGAGCATCGTGGGCGATACTTCAATGGACGAACAGTTCGGGCTCTCCGACGGACTCCGAAGACGCCAAAGGCTCTAATTGGAGAATTCAGACTGAGATGCGAGATGCACGCTTCCCCTATTATTTCCAAGGTCAGCAAAGTGAGTAAGCTGTGTCGAGTCTGTGCGCGGGGGTGGCGGAAAACCGTCCCGGCCCTCTCTTTTAGATACAAGGCGGCCCGTCCCGCTCTCTTAGTATAAAGAAGGCAAAAGTTATTGGTCACCCAAGCCTATGATCGCCTGATCAGGCATGGCGAAACAAGGTGGTCGGTATCGCCGATGTCCAGTCAGGTGAGCATTTACTTGAATCTGCAGGACCCGGGATAGCGGCACCACGCACTCCGCAGGGATTGAAACAAGGCGCTTGTCAACGTTTGGCTCCCCCGGGCTTGGCTGAGGTTGTGCGACGTAGCCTCACTGCAGTGGTTTTCTAGCTCTCCGTAGTAGCTATATCTGTGGAAGATCATCGGGCAAGCACCACTGATAGCCGTGCGATATTGGTGTCACAGCACACACGCATGAGGAAGGCGATTGTGCTACGAAGGGTGGACTGCTGAGCTCTACTGATGATCATCGTGCTGGAAGTGGCGGGCATAGCCCTTGCCGATATTTGGCACGCTATAGATGTTCTTTAGCTCGCTTTTTGGAATCCATCGTCGTCTATACGTACCTTATGGATATATTGCTATAGGAACGTGGACCACTGCACCCAGGCAGTTAAAGCTGCAACCTCATCCCACGCGGATCCCGAAATGAATGGCAATTTGACATTCCTAGACGCGTAGCCAACCCGACGAGGATTTGGACGATAGTGTATCTGGACATCATGCAGTTGGTCCGCACCATTTTCCCTATTACGCTAGTCATTCGGCTTTTCCGTGGGGATGCCCCGTAACACCAATATGGTAATATGTCGCGCGGAGAATGTCATTTGCTTTCGAATCTGCGTGGCGTCAAAGTCATGGGCTGCCGTTGAATTTCCCACAGAGGTGTGGGTGGTCATCCTTCTAGCTCTCACGTCCAATATTTCGTGGCAAGCTGCATGAGAATTCTCTCCGAGATACGAAACATCCCTTGGCCATATGCAACCTCAAAACATCATGAGAGCTACTGAGTGTCACAAATACACGGAAATGAGTCCGAAAAGATCACTCTGGCCACGAAAGGAGGCAAAGCTATCATTTCCCAGCTGTCACAAGGAGGTGTAGTTGTCTTAGACGTTATCATCACCCTTACCCACCAACCGGGCTTTGGGAGGCATACAAATAGCAGAGACCGCTCTCTTGGTTCTGGAGAGCATCAAACAGCACTTCAGCTTCCTCGAGAGCCCATCTCTGTTCTTCAATTCTCTTATCCACCATGGCGCCTCATGCTGACTTCGACGACATGTCGGCTCCTGATGGCTTCTCTACTCAGACGCTGATGCCTCCGGCACCGTCCATAAGCATCAATGGCACGGATACCTACCCGCAGCTTTCAGGAGCAAAAAGATTGCGCCAGCTACTGGAGGAGACGGACGAGTTGGTCGTGTGCCCTGGCGTTTACGACGGTCTCTCCGCACGCACTGCCATCGAAGTTGGCTTTTCTGCTCTGTACATGGTAAGACACGAAGGAACGAAGCTCTTGCTTTACGTTGGCTAACAGCGCGCCCCCAAAGACCGGAGCCGGAACGACAGCATCGCGCCTGGGCCAGCCCGACCTCGCCATCGCCCAGCTGCACGACATGAAGGAGAACGCAGACATGATCGCGAATCTCGATCCGCTCGGGCCCCCGCTGATTGCCGACATGGACACCGGCTACGGAGGTAAGACAATCCACCCCACCAGGCCCGAAGGGATGCTGACTCCCATTCAGGGCCAGTTATGGTTGCCAGGACCGTGGAGCACTACATCCGCGCCGGGGTCGCAGGCGCGCATCTCGAGGACCAGGTTTTAACCAAACGCTGCGGCCACCTCTCGGGCAAGAAGGTCGTGTCCCAAGACGAGTACCTGACGCGCATCCGCGCCGCGCACCTGGCCCGCCTGCGCCTCGACCCATCTTTCGTCCTCATCGCCCGCACTGATGCTCTGCAATCTCTCGGCTACGACGCGTGCATCGCGCGGCTGCGAGCAGCCCGCGACATCGGTGCCGATGTTGGACTACTCGAAGGGTATTCCTCCAAGGAGCAGGCAGCGCAGGCGGTGCGCGATCTGGCGCCGTGGCCGCTGCTGCTGAACTCGGTCGAGAACGGGGCGAGCCCGACGATTACGGTCGACGAGGCGAGGGAGATGGGCTTCCGCATCATGATCTTCTCGTTTGCGACGCTGGCCCCGGCGTACGTGGCGATGAGGGACACGCTGTACAGGCTGAAGACGACGGGGGCGGTTGGCACGGCGAAGAACATCACGCCGGTCAGGCTGTTTGACGTGTGCGGCCTGAAGCACTGTATGCTGGTTGACGAGGATGCGGGCGGGAATGCTTTCGCTGGTGGTGTTTGAGGGCAGGGCGCGTGTGTAAGAGGGCATGTATGGGAGGACAGATTGTGTTTTGTGCGGTTGCGTGTATACAAGGGGCATACTTGGGTCCGTTACATTCGTTTGTTGAATCGCGTAGATAGTACATTGTTTTAAGTAATTAATAACTTGATTTCTGATTTGTTGAAGCTTTCAGTTGGACTTTTAGTCTTGGATGCTTATAGCCACCGCCAATCATTAGTTACAACAAACAGTCAGAACCCCATAGACATCTCGCCGGTATGGTCCCATTCTTAAACCTACACGCTCATACGCCATCACAGTATACTCGATCATCTCCCATATCCGACGTAATGAACCATGCATCCAAGACACAGAGTAACTTGGCCAATATATTTCCGAGTCTGGCTTTAGCCAGCACACCTGCTTCGCGTTCGCGCTCTCCTTTCCGAGATGCTTTTGCATCCGTCTTCGCCACCAAATACAACCCGGTGCCCAGAACGCACGGCAGCTTGGCCGCGTGGGCGATCCCATCCTTGACGCGGTGGGACGCGAGCAAGTGGGACCACGCGGCTGTGTGGGCGAGGCCAACCAAGGTGGATGAAGTAGGGGATAACCTTGAAGGCTGCCGCCATTGCTACTCTCAGGGGCTCCGATTTCGGCATGGGGGACGTCAGTCTGCAATCACTCGCTGCTTCCCTGCGTTGCAGAATGACGTTTTGCCAGGCAAAAGTTGAAGACGTTTTGTGAAGGCAAGATGAAGTCGACTTGGAAGAAGTCAATATATCATTTCCCAGCACTTTCATGTACTGATTTGATCCTCAAAGCCAGCACGGCCGACTAACGACGCAGAGACTCTACAACATTTCGTATCCCAGCAAAGTCAAGCTCAGTCATCGTTTCCTCCCAAAGACGTTCGATCACCTCGTGGCCCTCAGGCGTATACATGAATGCGGCGAATCTATCAAGAGGCTTAGCAAACCGTAGTGGAGATAGGGGACGATGGGTAAAACTTACGGATGGACCTCCCAGCTCATGATAAAACAGCCATGGGAATCCTTACCCTTGCTGACCGCAGCATCAACGAAGCACGAGGCGCCTGTCTCTTTGGTCCTCGCTGCAATAGCACTTAGAACCTTGATGCCAACCTTCATCCCGCCTGTAGCGTCGCGCTCCAGGTCTGTGCCTTTGCACCAGGCGGGATCGGCGAGGTTGACTACGACGTCGTCCGCGGACACGTAATCGACCAGTTTCCAGAGAAACATCTGCACCAGCAGCTTCGACGAGGTATAGTTCTGCTCTCCATTGAAGAGCTTGGGGTCTTTGAACGACGGCAAGAGAGGCTTCGCTGTCCTGTTGGGGAACTCGGCGGCCAGAGCGACCGCGGCGTTGACGATCGTCAGGCGTGCCGGCGTGCCGTCGGGCGGCCCCTTTGATTTGAGTGCGGGCAGGAGCAGCGTGGCAAGCAGCACGGTGGACAGGTAGTTGACCTGCAGGTTCTCCTCGTGGCCGGTGCTCGCGACCAACGTGTAGTTCAACCTGACCACGCCTGCGTTCAGGATGACGATGTCGATGCGCGACAGTGCGCGTTCGACGCGGCGAGCGAAAGCCTGGATCGAATCGTAGCAGCTCAAGTCCAGCTTCCAGACTTCGATCGCAGCCGCTGGGTACTTCTGGCGGAGCTTGGCGCTGGCTGCCTCTCCCCGCTCGGGAGACCGCACGGCTAAGATGAGGTGAGATAGGTTGAGGTCGAGGAGTTGGATCGCGGCTTCGTATCCAAGCCCGGTGTTTCCTCCGCTGACAATGGCCGTACGTTGGGAGAGGTCTGTGTCCGGCGGGGGCCGCCGCGGTTTGGCACAAAATTGATTGTTGATGAAGATCTTGTAGAACGGAGTATCTGAGGGCTCTAGATCTTTCGAGCCAACCATGATGACGGTGTGGAGCGGTTGCGGCGGTTCAGATCCAGGAGAGGTTGACCACGGAAATCGCTGGTTTTGACTGAATTATATACTACGCAGGTCGCATCGGCTTGACTGTCCACTACGCAAGTAATATAATGTTCAGCTCCTGACGAGTGTGCTTACTGCCAAAGATAAAATCATATGCCAATCGTGGTTTAGCTTCTGGAGATAGGCTCAGACCGTGCGTTCGGTTAGGGCGGGCTTGCACTATAATTAGACACCGAAACTTACTCGCTACGTGACTAATCCCGAAAAGGCATACAATCTCGAGCTTGATGATAAATAGTGGCTGAAATCAAGTTGGTCTGATTTCTCGTTTCGCAGCTTGCCTCATACACAACCTATCCTCCTCGCCTTACTTCCCCATACTGGCTTCGTCATCCCCCTACGATTAAATTCCGCATTTGGCAAGTAGTGGAGATTCAGCTTCCTTCCGGCTGGCGTCCTGCCGCGTGTATTTGCTATTTGCTGTTTGGATCAATCGTGCCTTCCCAGATCACTCCGAATTCGTCCGCTGCTGTTTGCCACGTCAGCGGTATGTCCTTGATCATGACCCCCAGCAGGTCATCAGCCAGGCGAGCCTGCGAGTCAGGTGTAGGTAAGAAGTTCTTATTGTTGCATGTGCTGTTTCACAAGGGTTACCTCTGACGCAAGGACAGAGCTGCAGTTTATAGTCACAAATGAGCTGGAGAAGCCAGATCCAATGCTCCGCAAGAGGATTCGGAGTTATGTAATGTTGGGGAAAAACCGGGGGAAGAAGCGTGCGTCAAAAAAAAGACCGGAAGGCAAGCAAAATACGTCAAGCTTGGATTCGATCGTGGAACTGTCCAGACCCGCTGTCCGTTCTCCGACGCGTTTTTCTTCAAGACTGGCAGTAAACGTCCCCCAACCTCTTGGGTCTATGGTTTCTGGTGTTCAATTTGCCGAGGCGGTTGAGCCATGCATCGTTGAAGCTGTTTTCCAGTGTGTGTGACGCCATACCATTCGCACTGTGTGATTGTAGCTAATTTGTGTCAAACCAGTTTCTTCCATCGCCAAGCAGGCTTTCTTTCCTCTCGAAACAAGTTCAAATAATGACGAGACAGCTGATACATGGCTGACACCTCTGAAAAACGATCGTCTCTATCTACATGCTGCGATCTTTGTGTCGCAGTATTTCTTTGGCTCTGTATTACCCCGAAATCTCTGCTCTATCAGCTCCCGGACGCTGTGGCATGTCCAAAAGACGATTGTTCTCCTTCGTGAGAGGCTTGCAGATGAAGAGAACAAGCAAAGACTTTCCGATATTACCTTAGCCGTCATTGTGAATCTGGCCGGATATGCACATATGACTGGGGATCTGGTCTCTGCCAGGAGCCACGTAGAAGGTTTGCACAAGATCATGGCACTAAAAGGAGAATCCGTGGATGTTCGAAAGAATGCGAAGCTTCTCATCGAAGTCTTGAGGTACGGTCTACTGCATAACATTCCCTTGCCTCACGAGAGCATCTTCTGATGGCTACAGATGCGATATTGCTATAGCACTCAATAGCGGTTTGAGCCCCGTATTCATCACCGAACTTGCTGATTCAAGGGCTTTTCCCCCGCAGCAGGGCCTCCCGCTCTTCCCGTATCCCAGAAAGCCTGAAGCAATACGCCCGGTTGATAACTTGAACGCCTCTTTGCAAGATGTGGACCGCAATCTATTACAGGCTTGGAATGCAATGGCTCACTTCTGTTCCGAGGCAAACAATGCCGTCCAGTCGGGTCAGCCTATATCCACGGAGCTTTTCCTTGACACCATGGCCTCGGTGATGTACCGCCTGCTGGAAATGTCCTTCGATTCTACCACCAGCCAAGAGGCAATCCGTCTTGGACTACTCAGCTTCTGTTGCAGCGTTTTCCTCCAAAGAAAGGATGTCAGCCCGCCTTATCAACATATGAAAACTGCGCTCAAAGCCTCACTCACCAGATTGACATCCTGTGATCTTTCTCCGCAGCTGTTCCTATGGCTCTTGGTTATCGCTTCTCTCTCGGTGCTTGCAGACGACGACAAAACTTGGCTCGAGCCTTTGATGCTTGTTTACATGAGGTTGTGCCAGGTGGATTCCTGGGGGAAACTGCGAGAGCTACTGAAACAGTTCATGTGGGTGGATTCAGTACACGATAATGCGGGGAAAAAGATGTTCGATTCTGTAGAAGCATACCTATAACCGTGCTTTCCAACGGCTCTTCATTACCAATTGCAAGACCGTATGGCTGCAGCATCTCGACGAAGGCCCATTCTGCGGCTGGCGGCCGGGATCCTCTTGAAGCTTTGAACTGGCAACAGTGATTGCGCCACCAAATTTCATCGTGGTCCTTGACTGGGACGTATAACGCCCTGTAACGTCACTCTGAGAAACCGGAAAGCTCATATGTGATAGGCGATTGGAATGAGTTGTATAGCTATACTAAATGAGCGACTAAAGGAAAGACGAAAAACCGAAAATAAAGAGAGGTTTGTTTCCAATCTGGGGCATTTCTCATTCAGTCGTCATGCCTTATGCCGCACGCAAAGGCATCATCGTCATCCCCTCGCTCTTACTGCGCAGAAACCACTTCCCCTCCGTCCTTCCAAGCTCCACCGTCATAGACCTTCGTGCGCACACTGCCCACTGGGTTCAGCGACTTGTAGAACAGCACGATCTTACTTCCCTGCAGCACCGCACCCAGCCTGGTGCCGGGATAGAAATTCTCCACGAAGTCCACGAGCTTCTCGTCCGCGTAGTGCTGAATCTTCTTGGACTGATCAACAACGATCAAGTGCTGCTTCCCGCTTCCATCCGCGCTCTCCGCTGCCGCTATCGGGGTTATCGGCTGGACCGAGCTGGCCGGGATCACGACTTTCTTCTCTGCAAATTCATCCCAGTAAGCTTTCGAAATTTCTGATCGGGAGACGCAGGAATAGGTAGCGGGACCATACTTTGCCAGGTGTTGTTCCGGTTGGCGTAGAGCGCAACGTTCTCGTCGTGATCCTGGAAGAAAAGGTTGATGCCGCCCTGGAAGATGGATACGGCCAGCGCCGAGTTCGACAGGGACTCGCCGGCATTTTCCGGTAGGACGGCTTGAGGGTAGACCGGATCGGACGGAGTGCGGCGGATTTCGAGGAGCTGCTCCTTGCTGTCGGTGAATCTGCGGCATTCCGTAAGCCATTCAAAAGGCCAACTGGGAGGATGGGGATCACGCGATTTAGTTGGTGTTGATTGATGGAGAGGACTGACTGGTGGAAATACACCCATTGAGAGCCGTTCGGGTTCCAGCTGGCGGTGCTGTTGTAAGCGCCGCCGGCGAGGTGGCTCTCCTCTCTCACGGATTTGGCGATGTCGTCGGGGATCTTTCCGTTGGCCCATGACGAACCGCTAAGGTCTCGGACTCTCTCGATGAGCTTTTTGTCTTTGTTGAGATAGAAGACGTGGATCTGGTTTGGGTTTAGCATTTCTTGCTTGAATTGCGGTTTCAAGGGAACGCGAGTACCGTGGACTTGTTGCTGAAGTTGGCATCTTTCTGCACATAGTAGGCAGCGATAGGAGAACCAGAAGTGGTCAGAGCATCACTAGCTACTGCCTGAGAGCTCTTCTGCCAGGTTTTGCCATCTGATGAATGGGTCTCGATGATGCTGCCCTGCGAGTCTTGGTAGTAGAGGTACAAGTCTGTGCCGGTCGTGGTCACGGGCGCAAGGTCAGTATCGGTGATGGAAGGCATAGTGTTTGGTGGTTTGTGGTCTGTGGGATGGTTGAAGTTCTGGTCGATGATGCTGTTGTTGCTGAGGATGATGTTTGAAATGTAGGAAGTGGCCGTCTATTTAACCCCAACAGATGGCGGGTCGCTGCCCAGCTCCACATCAGCCTTCAATCGTAGCTGAGCGCTTTATTCCATCATGATGCGTGCAATTATCGTCTTACTGCATTGTGGATCTGACGCGGCACCGGTGAGGGGGGAAATTCCACGGAACGAGAACAAGACTGTAGTCTCCCACTATTGGATTGTATGCAACCAGCCGGTCGTTTATCCAACCCTGCTGATCACAATCCAAGTTGTTGACAGAGCGGGGCTCACGCAGCACTTCCGATGGTGCAATATTGAGCGGCATCCATCCCTGCAGCAATCCTGTTCGTAACGGGTTATGGTTCGAGCGTATTGAGGTGTCTCCAAATGATACTCAACTATATCTGGCATTCCAACGAGTATTTTCAAAATTCGTAACAAATAGAATTACTTCACTGGCGAATGTTCGTCAGTAAGCGCTCAAAACGAGAGAGTGAATACAAGTTTCAGGGTTCCGATAATCACCTAACAGTGATAACCCGATGGGATCTCTGCCTCCTGTGACAAAACCACTGTCTTGTATGTCTTCAAAGCATTCCCAGAAACTCAGACTTCGATGTCCTGCCGTAAGACTCGGGGCAGCGCATCCCGGCGAGAGGAGAACGAGAATGGCGCCACGGTTATTTCATAGGTCGTTTGCTGGAATGATGCCAGCTGAAAGATGCGAAGGCGTCAAGGCGTCAAGGCGTGCCGTTGTTACCAGCTGAAGTTTGCGTAGCTCCATCTTAACCCTCACGGCGGCATCAGCTAGCCACCATTTTCCCAGGCATTCTTCGGCCCGCTCTCAGTCAGCTAGTCATGCATCGCTGTGAACGTACTAGCCTTGCTCAGGCATGCTGCATTTTTGACGCGATCCATTTGGTAAAAACAGCGGGCTTCTTCGCATCATTGCTTTTGAATGCGCAAAATAAAGGAGACCTTGGTCGTAGGTTGTAGCTCTACACCATGGATATTAGGGCTGGATTAGAAAGCTTCGGTAGATGATTCCTATTTCAGGAGTGATGACAGTTGCAGTCGGAATTGCGGCGACGATCTTGCGAGCGTTGATACGTTAATTGGTCGGCGATTACGGCTCCGTGCGCGAATCACCTCTACCTTGATCTTGCTACCGCGTAATTCATTATCGTGATGGAGGATCAGTCTAGCTTTGTTTTCCGTAAAGTCCGAGGATTCAGATGAAGATGTGGAAAAGAAGCTTTTCTGCGATCATGTGGGGCGGACAGTCGGTGCATATAACGGCTGTGAGAGACCAGCTGGCACAAAACCTCGCCAATAAGATCGTGCTATGCGTGGTGCAGCTTAACGGTGAACTGTCTAGGATCTGCATCGCGGGAAACGGGCGGAGCCGAGACTAATGCACGACAGACATGTGGCGTCTTCATTAAGCCTATTGAAGCATGCATATCCCGAGGGGGTTGAGTGAGAGTCGCGTTGCCACGCATTTTCGCCTATTGCGAATACAGTACCGTTCGCCGAAGTCGCACCTCGTTGCACAACAGCTTACGGCGATCACCCCGCAACATCCACTGCCATTGTAACACTTCAGCTCTTCTGGATCCCAGCCGCGCCAGCCACGCTCACCACGGACGTCACCCGAATAGGGCTCCCTAACTTATCCGCAACGAGTGCCATATCCCTCTCGACATTTCCTTATTAGTGCTTATTACGGTGTACATTGCTATAGTTTCTGCATATTCCTATCTCTGCGGAAAGCCGCCGCATGCGCAATGTAATGAAGCTCTCAGGCATACGTTTGGAGTGGAGTAGACATGCAAAGGATGCAAGACCGGAGCAGCAGGTCCAAGCAATGATGCGTGGCAATGCGATATCATTCTTAATGTCGTATCGTTAGTTGTATGTACAGAGTTCCGGACCATCCTTCTGCGTTCATTGGGAACTCGCAAGCAAAGAATAACAAAACCAGCTACCGGACGGCTGTCCATCTTTGGTAATCGGTGCGAATACAACGAGTTTAAGTGCAGACGCAAGACCAGTTACTGTGAAATGGAGCATCAGTATGGCAGCGTTTTCCGGGAATTAGAAGTTTGTCTATCCACTTACCCATTGACAACGCAATTGGGAGACTTCCCACGTTTCTTGCATTCAGCCGCGCAAATGCTTGTTGCTGCGCAGTTCACAGCGCATGCCTCACTGTATCTACTCGCCAAGTCGGAACCGTGTCAGCAGCGATAGATTAAGAGAGCAGGAATTGACGTACCCAGTGTCCGTGGCAACAACGCAGTGCTGCCCCTTGTTTGAGCAGGCAAGAGCACCTCCCGGAGCGCAGTTCTTGTTGCCATTTGAAAGGGAATAGGCACAGGCTTGTTGCGCCGCTGATAAGAAAAGAAGCGAGGTGATTGACAAGACACGCATATTGGAGAGTTCGTAGTGAGATATACGTGCTAGAAGTGAGAGATGTCGAAAGGATTTCTAGAAAGGTAGACATCCGACTGCAGCCGCAATTTATAAGACATTGGTTGGCACTCATCAGCCCATCGAGTCATAGAGTACGGGAGTGCCGTTGAAGAATCAGGTAGGCTGTACAATTAGGGAAAGGTTCTCTTAGGCCAACCAGCGCCCAGCTCATCATGAGGCCTTAGAGCAAGTCTCGATCAGACATGACTCAAGCTTCATGACTAATGTAGTCCTCGTATATAATCACACGAGTAATATCTGGGGTAATGTCTCATATTACTTTGGCTCTTCGGGATTAGTACATACTGCAATAGTTTTCCTGCTGCCCTAACGAAAGCACGCGCGACGCCCGTGACGAGTTTTCGGGAGTCCAGCTCACCACCATCTGCCGCTGCCGCATCGTGGACGAAGAGTATCACTGGACCAAATCTGTACCACAACTACGTTATCCAATAGCCTGAAGCCGTTCTCGTACACATCCTCTTAACATGTAGTTACTTATCTAACGTCCATTCAGAACCTAAAAGAAGAATGGTGCTGGACAAGTTTTAAAGTTCCGCTATATTCTATAGATACTAACAAAAGCAATTAAGCATAAACTACAATAATACAAATAAAGCAGGACAGTCTACCGGCTAACTCGTTTGATCGGAACTACTTCATCCGACCGGAAATGCAGAGAAGGCAAGGGATAACGATGAAGAAGGAGAAGAAGGCTACTGCTACCATCTTATCTTGTTGCGTGCGATGAGCCTTCGTAGTCTTATCTAAGTCATAGAGTCGACCATTTCCCACTTTCCCGTTCAACAAATCTTCACGAAGACGAAGCAAAGGTGGGTCAACAGGATCTGGCAGCAATTCGTCGCTGACATCAAGAACAATTTTGGCGATGATCTTGATGGCGGTAGATAGGACCGGGTTTGGATTGCCCAGGCGTTGCCTGCGTCGGCAATTTGGAGTAATGAAGGTAAGGAGCAGTGCCCTTCCGAACCAGCGGAAATACCTGTCCATTATATTAGGACGTTCATACTGGAGATATGAACACGCTTGCAAACACATACCTCGGAAACCACAGCTCGCAAAACTGGTCGATGAAAGCCTCGGCAGTCTCGTGGCCCTTCTGCAACAGTTCCGGCGTCGACTGTTCCTCGAACGCGATCCCATCAAACCAGTAAAAGAACGCTTCCATCTCATCCCAGTTCCTCGGGAAGTTGATGCCGTACGACCTGCCGCCGTACGACCTGCCGCCGTCCGACGGCTCGGTCACAAAGTGGGCGGCGACGCGCTCGCACCACTCAGGCCAGGCAGCCTTCACTTTCGGGTGCACGTCGTTGCGAGCGCCGACCGTCTTCCGCATGAGCGTCTCAAAGTACGCGGCGCCGATGAGCGACATCTGGCCCTCGAACGGCGCGCTGTACGACCCCGGAACGTGCTTCCAGATGGCCGCGTGCAGGCGGTTGATTTTGCCGATGTCTTGCGCCGTCTCGCGCGCGCCGCTGCCGTGGTGCACCCATTCGAGCTGGTGCAGCTCCGTCTCGTAGAAGCGCTGGTGGCCGCGCCGCATCACCTTGCCGCCGAAATGGATGGCTGCGGCGCCTGAAGGCGGCTGGGTGAGCACGGCGAAGATGGCGGTGTAGCTTACGGCGGTTGCGAAAGGTGATGGCGCGAAGAACGCTACCGTCCTGATTATTTGGTCGTACTCGGTCTCGGGGTCGAGCTGTTGTGGTCACGGCATTCGTTAGTTGAATGAGGCTGCCATTGGGGGTCTGGTTCTCTCGTGTCACCTGGTCCAGGTATTTCCGGATCCATTTGCCCTTTCGCTGCTCACGCGGTGGCCACTGCGGAACTGGACGTTTGGGAGTTGCAGCTGGTCGGGGTTGGCGGGGATTCGATTTGTATTGCTCCCATGAATCACATCCCGGCGGCAAGCCGTTCGTGAGTTCCAGAGTGAACTGTCCGTGTTTGACTGACATTTTTACTGATTCTTGAGACGAATTTTGCAGGATTTGAATTCATCTTGACTTGATCAGAGTAGTATATATGATCTGGACAACAAGGCTGAAGCATTTCGGGCATTTCGGCCTTATGTAAGAAGATCTCCGAGAGCGGAAAGAATTCCACCACGGCATCTACTCCTTCCGAGTCCGACCAGCTGGACAGGAGTATGATCGGCTCCACATGTGTTATAGGACAACACACCTGAATGCCTACAATAAGACATGATCCTCTCAAAGTCGGGGCTTTCTCGTACCCGCTCCGCGTTAGCCCGCCATAAGTCGTACCTAGATTACTCAAGCACGATATACTCGCATCATGAGAGGTCAAGCTGATTTCGGCTCGTGAAAGCGGTAAGTAGCTACACAGGGGCAGAGATTTGTAGAGAACCTGATGCGGAGGGAGGCAGTATAACGCACGTGTTGGCCCGTGCATTGGCGTCGGCCAATAGCAACGAGAGTAATTGCTAAATTCTCTCATTTAGTGCTGATAAACGTGCACTCAGCTTGCGTTTCGTTTTCCATCCTGGACTTGAGAATGTTAACATGCTCGTGCTGCTGTCCGCACCGAGCTGCTGCATACAGATTGGCCGTAACTACTGTCTTTGTCACGGATGCGCTGATGCCTCAAATTTGGGAAAGGAGAAGCGAGTGTTAGAGCGGGCCGGACGAGGCTGCCATTAGAGGCTGCATCGAAGCGGGTACAGGTGGAGGAATGCACAATGGTATTCAGGCAGCAAGGCATGCCAAGTGATCGCAGTAAGGATACTGGGCTCATGCTGGGAAGGTGGAAGAAGCCGGTGTGGTTGATCAGCGCTAGATGAAACGTGGAAGGAACATGCTTTGGGACAGCTGCGGTAGTCAGGGTACCTAGCCGAGCGTGCGGAGTGTGGGGTTCCGTCTCTTGCGTCATGCTTGCGATCAATCGGTGGGCCCCTGAAACGGACAAAATCAATACTTCAGAGTTATTAGCAGTCTATACTAAACGAGAAGTCTATTGGAAAATCGGCCGACCCACTCCCTTGAAGGTATTCTCTGGCGCAAGTTGCCTGGATTCCATCTCATCATAATGTCATGCACGGTTGAGCCGCTTGCGAGCACGGGCCTTGTCAAGTCATCGGTAGGGTCTTTTTTGTGAGCTCTTTAAGTTGCGTCGTAACGACCATCTCCTATTTAGTTCTAACCGATCCTACTTAGTGATGATCTCTCTCCCCGATCTCTATTCTAGAGTCCCTTAAACGGCTACTTCCTGAGTTGAAATAGATGCTAGTCCGTAAAAATGTTTCGAGATGTTTCGAGAGACGAGAAAATGCATGAGCATCCTCGGAGCGTTGCCGAATCCGGCAGTTTCTCCGTCAGGGAGATGCTCCACCATCAACCCATTCAGCAAACATCGAGCCGCGACACAGCCGGGAATAACCTACAAACACACGTATGCGGAAGAGCACGCATCAACTATATTACATACACGCCTTTGCGGAGATTAGCAGGCCAACACTTCCGATGCAGCTATGTATATATGAGGCCTACCTACTAGAGACAGTCGCCATACCAGATCACCTGCAACTTCGAACTCCATCATGAAGCTTTCCACCTTCCTCACCGGCGTAGCCACCACCACCGCGCTCAGCGCCCACGCGCAGGAGCTCACCGGCAGCGCCGAGGGCTTCGCATCCGGAATCACTGGCGGCGGCGACGCCACGCCCGTCGAGCCTGCCGATATCGACGAACTCACGGAGCTGCTCACAAGCGCAGACCCCCAGGTCATCGTCCTCAAGCAAGAGTACGACTACCTCGAGTCGGAGGGCACGACGGACGGCACCGGATGCCTGAACTTTGGAACCGACGATGCTTGCCAGATCCAAATCGACACTGGCTCTGGGTGCGGAGACAAGGATTCCACTTCGATCACGTACTACACGGCACCGAAGACGCCCATCGACGTGGCCTCGAACAAGACTATCATCGGCGTTGGCTCCGCCGGTGTCATCAGGGGCAAGGGCCTCAGGTTCAGAGACGGCGCCTCGAACATCATTGTGCAGAACATCGCCATCACCGACCTCAACCCCAAATACGTTTGGGGAGGAGATGCCCTGAGCTTCGATGAGAGCGATCTTATCTGGATTGACCATGTCGAGGCGAGTCACCCCGCAAGCCAAATGAGTCAGTTTACAGAGACTAACATTCGTGACCAGACATCGTTGATCGGCCGGGTGCACTACGTTTTCGGCTTCGGTGCCAACTCTCGCATCGAGCTCACCAACAACTTCCTCAACGGAAGCACCCCGTACTCGACGGGCTGCGATGGCTACCAATACTGGGGCATGGAACTCGTCGGCGCCGACGACACCATTACGTTCAAAGGTGAGAGTCCACGTGTTGCCTTGTAGCATTGATCTCGCTGACTCCTCCAGGAAACTATCTCTACAAGGGCTCCGGACGCAGCCCGGCTCTCAGCGGCTCGACGGTCTTCCACGCCTGCAACAACGTGTGGGAGGACAACAACGGCCATGCGATCGAGGGCAACGTCAACGGCCAAGGCTTGTTCGAAGGAAACGCCTTCATCCAGATCCCGACCATCACGGGCGACGACTACTGGGAGAGCGGACAGCTGTTCAGCTCCCCCGACGACACGACGAATGCCCAGTGCGAACAGTACATTGGCCGTTCCTGCGTCACGAATGAGTTTGAGGACTCTGGCGCGTTTGAGTACACTGACACGGCTTTCATGGCAAACCTCACGGATTTGACTGTCGCGCCGTGTGGTTCGGCGAGTGATGCCAAGTCGAGCGTGCCGTCAAGTGCTGGAAACACGCTTTGAGTCTGATTGGAGGGCAGACAGATCGCGAAGTGAACATTTGATCAATATGTATATAGTCCGTCGTTGTATATAGTTACAATCACAAAAGTGCCTTTGTTGTCATTATTCAAACAAGAGGTCCGCTCTACATAGAGGATAGAGACATGCATGTAACAACAAAGGGATTTTCTTCTCAGACAGACAACTGTATCTTCTCCTGCTCAAATCTTGCAATAATGACGCTCTCTTGGAAACCCTCGGATAGGCAGAAGCCGTGCATCGGAAAGTTGTTGAGAGAAAACTTCGGCCCGCGAACCAGATTGCCATCAAACAGACCGCAGGGGTGGCTGCAAACCCGTCTGGGGTTTGTAGTAGGGTGTTCAGGGGTTCAGGAGCTCTGTTGCGCAACCGACTTGGTAGCACCACATCTATGCCTCTCGCGGATGCACAGGCTATTTTCGTACATGAGCCCACAGTAGAAAGAAGCAAACGGGCCGTGCAGCCCAAAAACGGAGTAGAAATACCCCACCATTGAAACGCGACGAAACGCGCTCCAGGGTAGGTTTTGACCGACGGCGAACACCGTCCTCCTTGAAACATTGTGGCGGGCTAAGATCAGATACATGTACAAATGCCAAGGCAGATTCCGTCATCAAAGATGCCTAAGCAGGAAAATGTATGATACTCGTGTAGATAGCGAATGACTTTTATCATTGTTTTTACAGTTCCCCGGATGCGTACAAAGCAAATACGACTGCGAATATACGAAGGCGTCTGCATCTAAAAATAGTGGTTCTCTAAATAAATGGGTTTTCTTTCGTTTATTATATAAGTAGTTATAAATAATTTTAGAGCGGCCAAAGCATTATCAAGCCGCCCCCGCTTTTGTTAAGAGTAGCTTAATTGCTACTACTCTCCACCGTCACACCTCCAAGCTCTTAGTCATTGTTCCCCGTTGCCACTCCCCAGAAGTACCCGCACCAACTGCCGATGAATAATAGCAGCAACACTCCGAAGCACGCGTGCGAGATCTTCTTATTCCGCTCCTTATCCTCACCGTAGAATTTACGCTTACGTTCCAGAAGAACTTCCTTGCGGGCAAAGCGCTGCTTACGCGTCCACTGTAATTGGCGGAGATCGATAAAGCAGAACGAAAGCCCAAGGAGGCAGAGACAGACGGCGACGGAGCCGATGGAAAGCGCGACGTAGACGATGACGACGCGGTCGTAGGAGTTGTCGTCGGCGTCCTGGATGGCGCCGGTGACGATGCGGACGATGATGTTCATCCTGTAGTTGTAGGTTAGTAAAGGGCTGAGGATGGCAACGGCGGCGCGCTGTCCTAATTCCGGATCTGGGGTTTGAACTTACGCATTGTTCATTCCGATCTTGATGGCGTACGCGGATCCAAAGACAGACTGGTGCCACATGGAAGTGCGTATCGAGTCGATGATGGTGGTGGGGCCGAGAGAGTAGGCGAAGGCATAGATGCCAAAGGCAGCAGCGTTGCCGGCTGTCGTACCGGACCAGCAGATGAGAGCCATGGAGATGAAGACACCGGTACCACAGATGGCCACTGTTTCAATTAGCAGCTGTTAAGGTTTGCAGTATGTGACTACTTACTTAGCGTAATGCGGTTTCCGAGGAGATCGATGAAAATGCCGACGCAAGGAACGAGGAAGAAACCCAAGTACTGGCTCATGGCGCTGAACCAGCCGGCTTTTACTGAGTCGATACCAAAGCGCTGCTCGGCGAGCTCTGTGGCGTTCTGCAGGAAGACGATGGCGGTGCTGGTTTCGAGCAAGGAGAAGGCAAGAACAGCCCAGAAGTGCCAGGGCAGCTCGATAATTTTCCGGAGTTCGAACTTTTCATTCTTTTCAGTGAGCTCCTCGCCCGTCACTGGGTCAGAACGGCCGATGAATTTCTTGGTCGCGACTTTGTTGAACCACCAAAAAACACCAGTCATGACATTGGTGAAAAGGTTGATGAAGACGGCGACCCAGAATGTCCACGCAAAATTGCCAGTATTCTGGATTCCTGTACATCAGACCCTTCACTCTCATATTTTGGAGAATGGCACACGAACCTTGGCGATGACATTGGCCGTGGCCTTCCCCACAAAGGATCCGATCTTACCCAGCCCGAGCTGCAGCCCGAGCGTTGAACCGAAGCCATTGTTCGGAGGGAACCAGGACGAAAACATCTTGTACTGCGCCACTTGTGTGGCAACATCTCCGAGGGTAAGGATCACCCTTCCACCGATCATGACCTTGTAGGACCGGATCTGAGCAGCCGACGCAATGATAATTGAGCCAAGAGAGTAGATGCCGTTGCCATAGATGATTGCGCTTGCGCCGCCGACCCTGTCGGTGACGATACCACTGAAGAGAATAAGGGAAACGACGATGAAGTCCTCGCTGGCCTCGAGCAGGGAGAACTGTTTGTTGTTGATGTTGAGTTCTTTCTTCAGTGTAGATTTCATCGCGCCGGTAATACCAGCGCTCCAATTGGCGCCGAAGCCAATGAGGGAGATGAGGATAACGGAGGCCAGTTTCCACCGCAGGGGTACATTTGCTCTGTCAGATTCATCCCCCTGCTCCGAATTCACCTGGACATTGTCCTCCTCGACTTGCGGTGTTTTGTTGTCGTCCATTGCTGTTCCGTTCGGTCTGGCTGGCCTTCAAGCATGAAAAGCTGGACAGGAACAAAAACGATGGGAACATATTTAAGAAAGCCCCGGACATCATGATTCACGCGGCCGATAGCGGTCAGCAAGCCTTCGCAGCCAACATTGCCAAGGCCGGTAACAACATCAGATAAGGACGCATTGCCGAGACTGACCTGATCAGATAAGCATCTGGCCCTTGGTCGGAGATGCTATTATCATCGATAAGGCCGGTAATTGTGCCAGATAAGGACCGAAGGCCGAAGATCGCCCCATCAGAGAAAGTCCTCCGGTTTTGGCGGCAAATTTTTCCTCGCCCTTGTTTGCTCTCGTATCTCGCATAAGGCGTCGGCACTCGGGTTTAATACTCTTCTGCCCGCAACCGCTTTTTCGCTGTGCCGAATTCCCGAACAGCATGTCCTCCTCCGCATTGCCTTCTAACAGAAAGGAAGAAGATGGGAGATCCAGTGATTTCGAAGAAGAAGCGGTTGGCGATCATGTTTCGCCGTACAGTCCACGCAGTTCCGTAAACACTGATACGAGCAGACAACCCAACGAGAAGGACAACGCTCCTGTAACATGGATGTCTTTACCACAAAAAGGGCAGTTCGCGATACTTGCAATTGCTCGACTGGCCGACCCAATCAGTGAGCGATCGCTCATGGCGTATGTGTATTATCAACTGCAATGGTTCGACCCGAGCCTGCGTGCAGGAGACATAGCATATCAGATGGGCATTCTCACCTCGGCCTTCGCGGCGGCTCAGTGTGTCACAGCTGTCATGTGGGGGAGAGCTGCCGACTCGGCGTGGGTGGGAAGGAAGGGAGCGTTGCTCATTGGGCTGTGCGGATCTTGTATTGCAGCGACGGGCGTTGCTTTCTCGCGCACCTTCATCGTGATGCTATTGTTCCGCAGCCTGAGCGGAGCAGTGAACGGGAATGTGGGTGTACTCAGGACCATGGTTTCGGAGATCGTCGCGGAGAAAAAGTGAGTTGCGCCTGTTAAAGGTTGAGTCACTTTGCTGATCCCAGACCACAGGTATCAATCAAGAGCATTTCTTCTATTGCCTATGTGCTTCAACCTCGGAGCCATCCTAGGTCCGATTTATGGAGGTTTCTTGGCTCCTTCGACGGATGATTCGGCACCAGCTACTCCAGCCAAACGAGGTTGGATCAATGGCTTTCCCTACGCGCCTCCAAACCTGGCCAATGCTTTCTTTCTCATCACAGCTGCTCTTGTGGTCCTTTTCGGACTTAAGGAAACCCATCCACTGCTCCAGAACAGAACAGACTGGGGACGGAAACTCACCGCATCCATCAAAAGTCGTTTTTGGGACAGTCAAAGCTCATCCCGCTACCAGTACTCACAACTTCCCACGGTGGAGGGCATAGAGCTACCAGAAACAAGAAGGCCAGAGCCCCCTGACCACGAACCCAGCCAAGAACCGAAACTCTCTTCCAAGCCATCGCTGCGATCCATGCTAACCCGCAACATCATTCTGGTCCTATCCCAACACTGGCTCCAAGCCCTGCACACCTCGACCTACAACACCCTCCTCATCCTCCTACTCTCCAGCCCGCGCGCCCCACCATCTGCCGCCCCCAGCACCACCCCTCTCGTCCTCACCGGCGGCCTCGGCCTCACCCCTCACGCCGTCGGCCTCGCAACCGCATCCATCGGCATCATCGGGCTCCCCATCCAAATCCTTCTCTACCCCGCGCTCAGCGCGCGGCTGGGCACGCTGACCTCGTACCGCGTCTTCCTCTGGCCCAGCATCGCCGTCTACGCCGCACTGCCCCTCCTAACACTCATCCCCTCACCAAAAGGAGCAGACGAAGAGTCGAGCGCCCCGTCGTACGCACTCTGGGCAGCGCTGATCGCGGCGCTGGGCGCCCAGGTGCTGGCGCGCGCCTTCGTCGGGCCGGCGACGGTGGTGCTGGTGAATAACTGCACGCCGCACCCGCAGCTGCTGGCGACGGTGCACGGGCTCGCGCAGAGCATCTCGAGCGCGGCGCGCATGGTGGGGCCGCTGCTGGGCGGCGCGGCGCTGGCGTGGGCGGAGGGGATGGGGGTAGGTGTTGGGGTGCCGTTTTGGGCGATTGCGGCGCTGGCGGCGGTGAATTGGGGGATGCTGTGGTGGGTGGCGGAGGAGGATTGATGGGGTTGGTGAGGCTTGTGTGCTGCTGCACGTTATCGAGTTTATGCGCCGAGAATAGTTTCTCTTGTTCCTTGTTAAATCACTTACCACTTGTCGCTAAATCTACGAAACTGAGTGTATTGTTCGAGACATGTGGTGATCCATTCCCGTGATCCTCGCTCAGCTGTGAGATTCAACGGCTGTAGGTGTGCTTGCGCCAGTCTGCGTATATATTACGCATACTCCTTTCCCACCACCGGCAACGTGACTTCCTCACTGCTGAACGAGCAGTGTCCGACCCCGTTCAAATCGTCCGGCTGTGCAACCTCTCCCCACTGCACCGACTGGAGATGCACATCCTCCTCCCCCGCCGGAGGATGGCACGCCGCCGAGACGACCGCACTGCAAGACCCGGACGGCGGCATGCCCAACTCATTCCGGCCCCTCCCCCACCACACCACCGCCGCCATCGTGAGCAGCAGGCCGGTCGAGAAAAACTGCATGTCCGTCTGCGAATAGCCCAGGCCGGTGAAGTCCTCGAGCACCTGCCTCCGGCCGTCCGCGCCGTCGTGGTAGGCGTAGTACTTGACCGAGCCGAAGAACAGGCACTGGGACACGAGGTAGTGCAGCGCCGCCGACGCCGCCATGAGCGGCACGCTGATCCGGAGCGGCAGCGCCAGCCAGTAGGTGGAGCGCTGAGCGCCGCGCGGCGCCGAGGTGCGGAGCGGCTTGCGGCGGTGGGCGAAGTGGGCCCATTCCCGGGCGGCGGCCATGCTGGTGACGAGGCGGTTGAGGAGCATGTAGTCGAGCGAGAGGACGAGCTGCGGCGTGTTGGCCAGGATGATGAGCGGGGTGACGCTCATGCCGTGGCCGAGGGTGAGGGTGGCGGGGAGGATGGTGTTTGCAAAGGAATAGCTGAGGGAGCTAGTATACGGGACGTATATCAGTGCGAAACATATTGTCGCGGTGAGCCCGGAGAGGGCGAACCTGGTTGGGTTGTTGTCAGTCTGATATTCGTGCTTTCTGAGGGGGGCTACGCACATTACTGAGGTTGCGACCCATTGCGTGCGGGATGCTCCCGATGATCGGAGAGATGCTTGCTTTGTGACTGAGTACATCTTGGGTTGAGAGGTCCAGCTCCTCTGCGTGAAGTCCTCTCTCTGTCCCAGGCACATTCCCTGTGTGGTTGGATCGGGTGTTTCCAAAAACGATGCAAGAGCATCGCCGACGGTTACCAACGCCGGACGCCTGTATTGGAACATGGTTGCTGCCATGACCAAGACCTTGACCACATTCGCGGCGATGACGATAATGTGGATGTTTTTGATGTACTGCAGGCCGCACGATGAGGTTACGGGCTCTGCCAAACACCGGGAGATTGGATGGCTTCCTACGTCCCACGCTTCGTTAGGCGCAATGTAAGACTGATTCCTGACTGAGTAGAGCCCGAGCGACCAGTCTGATGCATTACCAGCCATCTGTTTCGGATCACAATCAGACTCTGTCGCATTCGGGACTAGTGATAGGTTGCGAGATGAACCCAAGTACCCCAAATCTATTTCATTGGTGCTTGTGATCGACCCATGCTGGCAGATCCACGTGCTGCTGGTATCGCTCTGAGGGGAAATGTAATACATCCACACCACCGAAGTATTTGATTGAGCGCGGTCGCTAACCGCAACGAGGTTTCGGTATACCTTTTGACTTTCTGGAAGGTATGTGCGGAGGCACTCTTCCGGTGTCAGCTCGATCAACTCCTTTCTTTGAGCCTTTTGCTGCATTGCTAAGAGGGCAGACTGTCCTGATTCATCCGTCATAGGAAGCTGCAAAGGGCTGGAATACCATTCAGGATTCGCATCGCGATTCAGGTACGTCCTGTAGCCAGTAGAAAAGAGCGGATCGGAATAGGAGGAGTCCAGCTTATTGACCCGCGTCAAATTGAAAGGAGCTCCATTGTCGAAGTCTGCTGACGCAACGGCCACCATATAAGCATACGATCCAGTCACTGGAAAGATAACCGAGTTGTACCTTTGCAAGTCAGAAGCAAGACGGGGAGAGGTCACTTAGAAAACGTACAGGAGGTGGAGAGGCATCGAGGAAATGGCGAGAAGCGACCAAAGCGTTACTCGATAAAGCCCGATAGAGCGGAGGTTTTTAACCGACTGGACGCCGATAGTAAGGAAGTTCCCTTGCCGATGCGCACTGTCTACCTCAGTCCTTCTAGGGCTAGAAAGTAATTGCATCGTGTAATTGCTGGCGCTTAACAGCATAGTGCTCAGGATGTTTACCATGGCATGACCTAATGAAGAGAGACTTTCTGCATCCTCGCACTTCATAGGGAATGCTGTGTCGTCTGGATTTGCGGGGATTCGAGTAGCCCATGCAAAGAATGAAACGTTTGCAACCAGCGCTAGTAGAGCCAGGGACATGTTCAGAAAAAGGCCACCTCTCCATCTTTCTGGCAAGCTAGGAATTCGATGGCAGCGGCGTGGGTTTGGAGTTCGTGACGATTTTTCCTCATGATCGATTCTTGAATGAACGAGGTCGCTCGGTATAACATCGTGGTAAAGTCTACAACATATCAGGTACATTGTCAATTTTTCAGCCGTTCATTTATTCCTTACAAGTCTTCTGTACATAGTGATGGTGTTTTTGGCGGGCTCATTTTCGCGAAATCAACGATGCGGCTGGAACGGTGAAATCGGTCACCAGAAGGAAAACGAATACGCCCACAGAGACGGGTTCACAAACGGTAGAAAGCCTGCTGTTAAGACTCCTCCGCAATGAAAATAAGGTACCACGTAGGGATGTTTCTCGGCCTGCGTCACAATTCAACATCCGTGAGGCGGTGTTGCTCGTGCAGCTTGCCGTAGGAACTCGGGATCAAATCAACAAACGACTTATTACGCGTTCTTTCTATAAATACGTCGCATTATCTATGAAAGCGCAGTAACTCCTCTGACCGCTTCTTTAAGGGGGTGTGGCTGTGTGCAGGTTTCCCCACAGGAGTTGGGGGCCATTTTTACCGTTACTGCAAGCGGCTTAGTCTACAAGCAGCCCATCGCGTGGGGGATCCACTCACAAGCCGATCATAGGTAAATCCTCACTACAATAGGGAGGAGCTTTACTATTTTGACGTCTCTTAGCTAACAGATCGCAAGCCTAGCGAATGAGAAAAGCTTAGAAAAGCTCAGTCGGGCCACTGTAAGACCTTGCTTCCCATCAGGCAGCAGAGTTCGTGGCGAAGCAAGGAAGCAGTCACCAAATACAAGCCAACGTATCCAGTTATTTTCAGGTCAGATCCGCCGTCTTTACTTGCCTCCAGCGAATTCTGGAACCACTGACTTTCGAAACTCCGAACAAGTCAAGATGGAGGTGCCGAGCAACGAAACGCCTCTCGACAGAGCGAACCAGACGCGAGCGACAGCGGAGACCTCTGAGATACATTCGATACGTCATGTAGAGTCCATACGCGACGGAGAGTCTCCGCTGGTGGAAAAGACTAAAGAGAGATTCCGGATGTCCCTGGGGAATAATATACGTCTTCAGATCGTGATATTGGTACGCAACAACCATTACATTAATTGATAGTTTTTAACAGTACGTTTTAGCATTGCGCTGTGTCGTATCGTATTCTCCAAAATTTCATACTCTCCGCTTCCTCAGTATTTGACCTTGCAGTAGCCTCCGGGGGAAGTGTATCCTGTATGAATCCCAATCAGCCCTGTAAAGCGTTAATTTCTGATCGAGTAGTTCTTTTCGTACTATTTTCATCCGTCGGAATTATGGGATGCTGGGCTTCTATCATGCTCATTCTCAAGAATGGAATCACGTCAGTCATTGGATTTGCTTTGTTCGCCACAGGTAAGCCTCTCTCGGCCCAAGCGTAATCTAAAAATTTAAACCTGCTTAGGCATTCTTGCTTCAACCATGTCTCTCTACTATGATTCAAGGACATACGGCTATATTGAACCAATAGAAGGCTTTACGTCTAGCCTGGAGAAACCATACGGATACGGCTGGGGCTACACAGCTATGATTTTTGGATGTACACTTTCCGGATTGGTCAGCTCAGCATTGACTCCTGCCGTCTTGTTGCTGATATCTTTCCGCTATTCCACGAGGGTGCAGCCGATGCTTCTTTTACTCTGGGGCGTCGCAGCATTGATTGGCGATATCATCTACGAGCTTTCATGTCTACCTGCGTGGCAACTCACCAAGAAGGAGCAAATGGCAATGATGTGGCAACGCACCGAGCTCCTGATCTTTATACAGGGCCTATATTTTGCAGCCTTCTCACTAAGTGTTCACGCACTTCTAGATGGCACAGAGTGGAGAATTATCTCGTTGAGTTCGCCGAAGCGTATCGGTACATCTGTCCATCATAGACTCTTTGCCTTTGCCCATATCATATGCCAAATGCGCGCTCAAGTAAGTGCCATAAACTGGTCTCACCGTCTTCCACTGACGCAAAGTAGTTGTCGGTTACTTTCAAGGACCCCCAAGTGTATTTCTTCTTCATCATATCGACTTTAGATGGCTCTACTAAAATCGACTACGAAAATTTACCGTGCGCTCCTTACATAATCTTTTACAAGTTAGCAGCCATTCTACTTTATATATTATGCGGTTTGTTACTCTATAAACTACCTCAACTACGGAGTACGTATATTGTCTCATTCACAATAATACCCGTGGCAACAAGTGCTAATCGATATAAAGCTACCTTACTTCTTACAAGTCTTGCTTTGAAAATTATTTTCATGCAGCTGGCGGGAAATCCAAACATACAACTGGATGAAAGCAGCATACAATTGGTTCGTTATTGCTCAGCATCCTTCTTCTGGTTTGCGGCGGCTGCAATTGAACTGGGAGGTCTCCCTATTATATGTAAGGAACACCGGCTTCCGAGACATGCACAAAGGAGCACTGGAAAAAGCAGCTGACAGATGAGCTAGGTGTCGCGAGCCTCTTTGCTGCTAACATCAGAGGATCTGTAAGACGAGCATTCGTCGTCTCAACCATCTGCACAGGGTATGGACTGGGCCCAGCACTCAAAGCGTTGCACATTGCGCTTTACACACTCCGCGGCGGTGAATATTTCTGGTCGTTCATTATCTGCAATGGTGTAATGCTACCGTGTGTGGCATGCTATGCTACGTGGTTGTTTTACCAGAACAAGAAAAAGGACAAGGTCGTTGCAAAGCAGGGATTCGCGGAAGATCATTCATTATACCGGGACAGAATCTCCATTGAATTTGAGCTAACGGATGTCGAGGATATTTATCATCGTTATCAGTTCTGAGCTCAGCATAGTGGGGAAATGAGTAATCCCTATCAGCACCAGAAATATTCGGGGATACGGTGCATCGTTTGCCGAACAGCATTTTACATATTAGAGCTACCGTTTTACAGATGCTGATTCTTGAATTTGTTGCCAACTACACCCCGAAGAACTCGCCCTTGGTGACAAACGCCGCCTTGCCCGCCAACCAAACCTCTTTCACGGCGACCCTTCCCTCGCCCAACACGACCTCAACCCTGATGAAACTCTGCCTACCGATCTCCGTCCCCTCCTCCAAATCAAACTTGAATCTCTCATTGGCCCGGCCCGTACGTCTCTCCAAAGCCAGATAAGCACAGAGCGCACTCGAGCCGCTACCGCAAGCCGGATCCTCCAAGTTGATAGCAACCATGCGGACGCGAAGCTTGATCACGTCGTCCACCTCCTCCAGCAGCCTGTAGTACATGACGCCCACGAAGCTGCGGCGCCATCCGTTGTCCAGGACGACCTGCGGACTCGGCCCGGCCTTCACGGCGGCGAAGACGTCTTCGTTCTGCGTCAGATCGCACAGGACGTACGTGACGCCCTTGACGATGGAGACGGTGGGGAATGATGAGGAGGACAGCTGCGGAACGGCGGAGACGAGCGGGCCCAGGTGCGGCTGCGTCGGGAGGAGCTGCCCCCACGTGGTCGGGGTTTGGGTGTGTTGGTGGACCTTGTGGGGGATGGAGGCGTGCACGAGCTGGGTGGCCGGGTCGTGGGTCAGGGAGACGGGGCCGGAGAGGGTGTGCAGCACCAAGCTGTTGTTCTGTTCGGCAGCGTCGGAGGCTGGAGAGGCCGGACCTTGGAGCAGGGAGAAGAGGTAGTGCCCCGTGCCGATGATCGGGTGGCCGGCGAAAGCCATCTCGGCTTCCGGCGTGAAGATGTCGACGGCCCATGATGAGTCGTCGGGTCGGCGGTGGAGGAAAACCGTCTCGGAGAAGTTGAACTCCCGCGCTATCTCCTGCTTCCGGGATTTGGTGATGAATTCGGCATCTGGAAGCGTCACGATGGCGAGCTGGTTGCCGCGGAACCTGTACAGAAGTCAATCAAGGATTTGGTATGAGTGGTGAGTTCAATTTACCTCTCTTCGGTGAAGACATCAAGCGTGACTGTTACCGTTAACTGCCAATGTCCCAACAGAGACGTCCTGGGGAGAGGTTCGTACCAAATGGAATGATAGGAGCCGTCATTTTGGAGAAGTTGAATGTCCACGTCAAAATACGCAGTCGAGGGAGGGCACCCTTTAAGGAACCGATCGTGACTCATCTGGTTCGCTCCAAACCTTCCCCACATTATTCCCCGCAAATGAATTTCACCCCGTCGGCTGAATATCGGTACCGCTTGACATCGTGCAATGAGAGGAGCCACATTCGCATTTACAGAGGGCTGTCGGTTGTTGCAGCCGAAGGTAAGCGTGTACTCCTCTTCGCTCATGTTACCTGGAGCAGAAGTTTTCATCCAGATGCACACATATGGCATTGATAATTACCAATTCTTGTCGGACAATAGCTTGCATTACCCCCAAATCTTAATTCGTAAACATAGTGGCTGAGGCAGACCTTGGCCGCAATGCGCCTCTATACTTGTTGATAGGAACTCTTCTTTCCGCCTGCCTAAATGACTACTTCGGATGAGTGGACCGAGTGCAGGAGCAAAGCCCAGCCAGGTACCACTCTTAGGAAGGGTTACTTTGCTGGAAGCACTGGCAATGCCACCAGTCAGACAGTAAGTAATTGAATGCAAATGGCTACTCTGCACGGCGAAACTGGAATGCGCGGCTTTAAGTCCGCTGGAGGCAATGGCACATTTTAACAAAGCATTCTGCTATCACGAACAATGTCAAGGTGATCGATGAGCAACCATCTTTGATTTCAGGCATCGTGCCGTTGGTGCCATTAGGTCTGATAAGAAGCGAGATGAAAAACAGTGCAATCATTGATTCTATTAAATTAGCGGACCTACGCTCCGCCTTTCTTCAGCTACCCAAGCAGGTGGAATACTTTATCTTTGGATTTACACATTTGCATACGATGAGCAGACACTCCACAAACCGAAACATTGTAATTGGCTATGTACTGGTGCTGTGTATGTCGGCAGATCAGGCAATCCACAACGGGATGGATCATCCAATCTACCCAGCCGCTTGAAGAGTCCAAGTACTATGCCTTACCATCCCACTTCCTCACTTCACAACCTCGATGGAAACCGAAAGCGAGCGCGGTAGCTCTGTGAGGGAGGTTCAGAGCTACATAGCCAGAGTGACAGTGAGCACTGCGCTTTACTCTTTCTTGGACTCAGAGCGGACTTCGTCGGCGGTGATGATTCCATCGCCGTTCTTGTCGAACCTGGTATTAATGAGCAACATATATTCAAGAGCAGAGCTGCGTTGCTTACTTGTTGAACCACTTGACGTAGACCTCGTTGTCTTCAGCAGTCCCCATGTACTTGGCGTACTGAGCCATGGTCAGGTTGCCGGTGCCGTCGGTGTTGGCCAGGCTGAAAGCCTCGGTGTCCGAGACCCCGGGGCTGGTGCTGGCAGCGAGGCCGGTCATGCTGGCAGCGCGGCAGCCTAAAAGCAGTTAGTGCTGACTGATGGCCTCTCCTGGAAACAGAACATACCGCCATCACAGTTGCAGCAGAAGATGTTGCAGCCGCCATAGCCGCAGCACGGGGTACCCGCAGTGCCGTCCTTGCAAATGCCGTCGTCGTTGTGGCAGCAGTCCGCCAGAGCGAGCGGAGCGACGGCGGCAAGGATGGCGAAGATGGCAGTGTACTGCATGTTGATTGAGTTGAATGGGTTGGCTTGAGTTGAGACGAGGTGAAGTGGGCTGAGATGGTGCTCGATGATGGATTGAAAGAGCCCGCTCACTCCCTCTTTATACCTGTCAGTCTTCACATCCGGACCGCGAGTCTGCTTCAAGATCAGCAGTCAGCTCAATAGTGCAGCTGCAACAGGATTCGGACCAGGAGGTCGATGCAAGTATTGCTTCCCGTGATGATGGGAGAAGGTATTCCTTCTTTGGTCTCGTGGAGCTGCCTATTGCAGCTTGATTATCTTCAACGGGTCCTTTACGGGCTCAGAGGAGGGTCGGGCCTTCCTTGAGTTCGAAAGACGGATCCTGGCTTTGCCAGTTGCGGTATACCCCAGGTTGACCAGCGCTCGAGCTTTGGCCCAATGAAGATGATCATTCGTACTTGAAGCTCTCTGTCTCCCTTCCTGCAATTGCTTGAAATGTTTGCTGGGCGCCGCATCTGATTCATCATCCACTTGACTGTGAATTTTAAACTTGAGTTTTGATAAGTTGTATAGCAGTGACGGGGTGTTGCGGGATGTATTCGGCGGCCACCAGTGCAAATAACATAGATCTGACTCTTATCGAGATCGAGTTGGGTCCCACTACCGAAAGTTCCTGTCGTTGGTAACATCTGACTTCCAGATCATTCGGGACATGCCAGCTGCGGGGCCACGGTTGGCATACGTCATCTTTCACCCCGCGTTGTAAACACTCTTCCACTGCAACACCACTAAACCTTTTAAAGTAAGAAAAAATGCCTTTACCGGACGCTGAGTTCGCGTAGGTAAGGCTTAGCCGAAGTCGTGGCTTACACATCTTGCCTAAGCCCAGATCCCTACAAGTCTTGGCTGTCTTACCCGCCAGTCGGGTTTCGATTCTCAGCGGGCCGTTCCACGCTTGGACGCCGCCTACTGTACCTACAGCCAGCGCCACAGCCGTCTTCGCGCCATCGCCCTGACATATTCGCAATGGAAATTTTATATCGACGACACAACTTCTTAAAGCTACGGTTTACCATTCCTCGAATCTTCATCTTCTACGCTGGATTTGTTCCCCGCTGGCTCGGTCCTGCGCCAGACACACTAATTGCTGACGGCGTACTCGCCGCTCGTGGGGGATGTTCGCCTTCGCCTAGTGCAGTTGTGGACAATGTTATTGACTGGGATTGCTAAGGGGGATGGAGAACCAGGGGCTGGACGTTATTTTTGCCAAAACTGGCCCGCGGTGGTTAATAGCCAGCGGTAACCTGTCGGTCGCCGACGGCATTCAAAACAGCAGCAGACCGCAGGAGAAACAGCGCACTTTCCCTGATCTTCCAGAAGTCGATGCAAGTATTCCTGTGCTATTATTTCATGCTTGCTGCAGGACCAGTTGACAGGCGGAGGGACAAGTGCCGAAGCCGATTGTAGAAACAATGGGACTTCCGACGAAGGATCTCAGCATTTTCAGCGGATCGGGCGCTTACCCCGGAGAAAACTGGCTGGATCAGTTGCGAAAACTTCTCACCCAGCAAAAGCGCGAACCTCGTATTCAGGCGGGCTGCCGTACAAGGATGAAATGCGTAGGGCAAGGCGCCAAGCTGAAATGCTACATGGGTTTACCACATAGTCGGGAAAAGCAGCGTTTTGAGACAGCAATGGTTGGAAGCGGCAACGTTGAGGCTTTTTCTTCCGTGGCTACTCGTATTCGTCACTGATCCTAAATGTTTCTGGAGATTCTCACTGCTTCCGGTCTCCAGACTTTTTCCTACGTTCGGACATTCTATGCTTTTGTCCCCGATTGATGCGCCATTTTTCTGCCGAAACGGTACCCCCGTTCCCACTTAGGAGACAAGACAAGACAGATCCAACATATCCCCCTCCCAAACAACACAGGGCGCCGCCAGCAGCGTCTTGATCAAGATATCTTGCCAAGTGTTAGGATGCAGCCTTACCACACTACCGCCGGAAACAGTTTACGTGACAGGCTCGCCCTTGCCCTACTTTGTTTTTCCAAAACGGGCATGGAGAAGTGGTAGGGCATATCTGGGAAGGAGAGAGTTGTGCAGAAAACCGGTTATTTCTGAAAGATCGATGCAAATGCGCTCGAGTTCTACGGCAGTGCAGCCCAGAAAAGGTCAGGTGACAACGGCGGATTCTTACCCTTCAGAGATCGGAACAGGGACTCACTTTGACGGTGAATACGGAGCGCTTCATCATCCAGCTGCTGCGTTGTTATGACGCACTTTGAGCCTGGCTGTGCGGCTTCCGCGGCTACTGATTTCATATTCCGGTAGGGTGCCCGAACGATTGGCGGCTACATGACAGCGCGAGATGAGTGACCAAAGCGTTTGGGTTGCCAAAGGCTTGTGATCGATTGTAGGGATTGGTTTCTGAGGGGGATTAACAGTCGCACAATAATCCCTTCTGTTCTATGTTCATCTAACAAGTAACTCAACATCGCTGACGCAAACCAGACTCCTGCCGCCCACTCGGTACTCCTGCATACTAGCTCTTATTCCTGCACAGATGCCGGACACTAATGACATTTTATCCACCTGCACGGCCGCGGCTCCATTAGAGAGTGACAGCAACAACCCCCACAACGACCGCGACTACTTCTTCTCCACCCTCGGCCACCCAACCGAGCCCTTGAACTAGCTCCCAGCCTGGATACACCCTCTGAATTGGTGAAGTCCTATTGGGCTACGTCATCACGTTGTATGGTGGCGGCTCAGCCCAACAGTCGTGGGTCGCAGTTGGGATGCATGAAAAAGGTTGGGTGGCTCGGCTTTCGAGATGCCGCGTTGAGAAAGGCTCTTTGTCGTGATGATTGTCTGTAGTTATGTTACGGACCTGGGCTAGTGTAGGGAGTGAGAGAGACGCTGGAGAGGATGGAGAGGATCTTGCTGATATCCTGGTTGCTTCGTCATTTGGGGCGGGAAATAAAGTATGAGCTGGAGATGCCGGTGGTTAAAAAGAAAGCAGACAGGGTGGTGTAAAAGCTTGTTCCGGTTCAATCCCCGGCGCACCTGGGTTGCATCTGTAAGAATCAAACCAAGGCTTGATTAAGTTGAGGTGAAATTGTTTTCGGACCAGAGACGCTCCGCTTCAACTTTGCTACCAGCCATGAGGTACAACCATTATCGCTTGACCTTCCAACGAAATGCAAGACCGTGTTGATATCATTACACCATTACAGCAAAGGAACCGCTGGCGCTCCTCTCGCTACCGCAGTCCTCGTACCGACTCCACATCCATCCCACTATGTTGTGCGACTGATCTGGCAGGCCTTCTTGCCTCAGTGGAAACCTCCATTCTGTTTCTCAAGCGTGCCTTCAGCGGTCACCGAGTGCGACTGGTTCGTATTCGTGGGGACCAAAGCGATGTTGGTGGGAGGTTCATCTGTAGAATTTCTTCGGTTACTTTGACGGCCTGGGACTGGAGAAAAGACAGCGAAAACTTACCAGCCTGGATCATGGGAGCAGCGGGGCGTCGAACGTCTTCGCGAGTGGCCGGAGGGTCGCTGGCGGGCTGGAAAGCCTTGGTTTCATTCTCATCAAAATCTTGGCCTGGGTTGGCCGTCTCGTATTCCAGCGACTTGATGAGCCTGTACATGATGACTGCAAGAAGGGAGCCCAATGCAGGGCCAATCCAATAGATCCAGTGGTAGCCGTCGAAGGTGCCGAGTACGACGTCCGGGCCGAATGAGCGTGCGGGGTTGAGACTGCCTCCGGTGAAGTAGACGCCCGACAACTCAGCCACAAAGAGCGCTAAACCGATGCCGATGGGCGCGAGAAAGGTGCTCTTGTGCTTTTCCGCAGCCAGCATGAAGACTGTGAAGACGAGCATGGCGGTCAGGAACATCTCGATGAAGAGACCCCGCACAACCGACGTATCGCTGCTCAGTGTTGTTCGCACTTTCATCTCGTTTGGGAAGAGGGCGGATACGATGCCTGCAGCGGCGATTCCTCCAACAACCTGAGTGACGAACACGAAGCAGCCTCGCGCCCAGCCAAGAGCGCCAATAAGGCACAACCCCAACGTCACCTATACATTCATTACTTCAGTGATCAACGGTAGGATTATGATAACGTACTGCGGGGTTGAACAACCCTCCGCTGATTCTGAAGAAGACCCAGACGTTGGCTGCAAGCGAGAAGCCGAAACCCAAAGCTATAAAGAGCAAGTCAGGCGTGGTTGGCGTGCTCGAGTCGGAATTGGCGGAGACTATCGTATTTGCCACTTGTGCTGCCGAAAGCGCAAAGAACAGGAACGAACATGTTCCGACGAACTCTCCGAGCATGGCAATGAAGTGATTCCTCACTCTGGTCGGCATCCAGCCTGTTCCAGGCAGTCGGCGAACCGGAGGGCTTGAACTTTGGCTCTCGACATCACGGACGGCGGTTCGCTTCGGCCATCCGGGGATAACAATGTATTGTTCAGCAGGCTGGTTGATGTTCATGTTGTGTGAAGAGTATATGGGAGGCTAACGAGACGAGTGGAAAGGAAAACCGTACTAGTAGCTCAGTCCCTCCTTTTCACTAGAGACATCGCATTGCGAAGACAATTTACTGTACAACCTCAGCGGAAGAATGACGATAGCGTACTTCGGTGATACGGAAATCAGCATATTCCTGCGGGGCCTTTATGTGTGTATGTGATACTGCGCGGAGAGGATATCGCAAAAAAAGACGTGTTCTCTCGCATTTCCTTTCATCCCAAGAGACCCATGGTCTCGGGATGCGCGAGATGACGCCGCAAGATAGCCGGCTAATCGCTGATCGATCGTTGATATTGCACCACCATCCTGGTTTTTCAAAGAGATGCTGCAGGCGCATGCAGACGATTCGAGACGAGAATGACGTGTGCAGGCCATTCGGGGGGAAATGACGTGATCTCGATCTGAAAGTGTCCAAGCAGATGTAGCGAAGCGCCCATGCACACCGTTTCTTTTTCCTCTCATCAGTGACACAGTAACCTTGTACTCCGACCCTTGGTTTGAAACGTCATGTGGCTTGGTGCTACCTCAGCAAATTTATCAAAGCCGCCTTTCCATGATGTCTCGGTAGATCTGAATACATGTACTATTTGTCTCCTGTGTATCATTTTCTATTGCAAAATATTCCATCACTCTGGCAGCTGTATCCAAAGCAGAGCAAATGTGCAGTTGGCTTGGCTTTTGACTCGTGTAACATCTTGCGGATGAGCCTAGCCCGAGTCTGTGACACACACTGTTGCAACCGCCGTGTAACATCCCGATGGCATTGAATCAGGCCACAGGCAGATTCCAAGGCCAGCTGAATCGAGAACCTTGACACCAACTGCAGGCAACACCAACCATTCTGCCGGGGATCACTGCGGGGAAGTCGCATTGATCCAGCATTTCGGTTCTGGGCCTGGACACGGCAGCTCCCTTCTCGCTTGCTATGAGCGATGGCTTGAACAAAGCGGTGTGATCATTGATGAAATAGTCCAAGAAGCTCAGATTCGGTAAGAATGAGAGGCTTATGATAGTGACAGACTGCATCAGTTGATTCGAAATATATGCATAGGGAATCCGGCAATGATGACGTGCGGCAGATTGCCCTCTAACTAGAGGCGTGAAAGCTAGCGCGCCTCACTTTATTTTCTACGTAGGAAAGTAGTCGGTATCTTGCAGATCAATAGAATACACCTCCCTGAGCTTGTTTCATGGCGTAGTGCTAATGCAGACTATTCACAACGTTGGTGAGCATATCAGTCCTAGTATTGACGGATCGGCCCGTAGTCGGAAGCTGGGCACGTACGGCATTGTCGTGGAGCACTAAAGAAAACTTACCTGCAGCTCAAGGTTAGCAGCATCGAGTTGGGCGACTGTAGTGGCCAAATATCTGGCCGAAGAAGGTATGGTGCGCGCGAATGATGTAGTACCGCGTCTCTAGCATACATTCTTACAGTTCCAGAGGAAGACAGGGTATAGCGAGCAGGGCACATTCAGGGTCATTGTTATTGCTGACGCTTCCACGTAGACGAAAAGACGATCCGGTTGGGTTTTTGATTGACACTGCTTTATTTGCTGGCATATCACTGAAGTATGGTGACGATGCTGGATGCGAATACCCGGGAACGTTACTTTGACGTCATCCGGATGAAGGAATATTTGGCCATCTATTTCATCACCATGCACATATTGGGATAAGATAGTCGCTGGTGCCGTTGGCCGTCCAAGCTTTGTCTAACGCTGGCTGCTCGGCGCGCGGGTGCAACGTCTCAGTGGTGTAAAAACTCGTGCTCAAAACAAGCGTGACGGAATATGCAGAGTTTCCGAGCCCCACACTTTCAAGAAGCTTTTCAGCGGGACCGAGTCCGTATCTGTTGAACTGTGTAATTTTGGCAGTGGTCTGGTATCAAAGTGACGTCAGATAGGGCAAGCCATTTCTGGAAAATGTCAGTGCAAAAAGCAAGAAGGCAGGCGCAGCCTCGGCATCTGGAGCAAGCCTTACTCTGTGCTTTAATGCTACTGGCGAATTGTAAACCGAAAGTACTGCGGCTATGCGAAGGTCCATGTGTGCTCAGCGCTACAGAAAAGTCCACCTAGCGACAGCAAGGAATTCCGCAGGCCGTGGTGGCGGTATCCGTCCTGGTTGGTATGCTTTAAGCTGCCACTGTTTGCAAAAGGACTTCCACCCCGCTCATAGCGTGAGCCGCATTTGTTTAAGATGTACACTTCAGAGCCCTGTGTTACTTCATTCATCCTTCTATATTGCTGCAAGAGAACACGGGCATTGCTCCGGACCCATTCCTAATTCACAGATCATTGTTCTTTCGCTCGATGAGCCAGCGTGCTCCCTGACGGTAGTCCAGTCTAGCCTGCTCGATTGTACCCGCAAACTCCGGCAAAGGGATGAACCAAAAAGCATGAGGCAGGGCCGAGTAAACTTTCAGCTGTGTTGCCACTTTGCAATCCTCCCGCAGATGACGTTCGAACAAGAGCCCTTCGTCACGCAATGGATCCATACCAGAAATTTGGAAGAAAACTGGCGGGTATCCGGACAGGTCAACTTCCGGCGCCCATGGATTGAACAAGGAGGAGTTGATATTGGGATTGTAGTGACCTGATGTTTGCGTCAGCTGAATGTGTGTTCCGAGGAGAAAGCATGTTACTGGCCGAGGAACATGCGGACGTCATCAGAGTTCATGATGGGTGCATCAACTCCACTGCCCGCGTACGATTGCAGCTCCAGCCTAAGGTGCTCCGGAAGCCCGGCCTCGCCAGAAATCACAGGAACCTGGATGGCTAAGCCGGTGATAGATGGCGAGAGATTTTCTTTGTTGGCGAGATATCCGATGACTGTTGCCAGATTGCCGCCTGCCGAATTGCCACCTACGATAAACCCCGCCATTGTTGGGTCTGCACCCAGTGTCGCAGCATTCTCGGCAGCCTTTTCAGGATCAGCTCAGAGTACTTCCTCGGTGTCTTCAACTGAATCGAGATACTGACCCATTTGACAGCATCCCAAGCATCGTGGATTGCGGTGGGGAAAGGATACTCTGGTGCCAGACGATACTCGATCGCCAGCGCGACGGCGCCAATTTCCTCGACCAAAATCCGGCAAGTCCAGGATTCGTCGAAGCGATCTCCAGTAAGATAGCCTCCACCGTGAATGATTACCGCAAGAGGAGCGGGTTCATCAGCTGCCACGTTGCGCCTGTGCAGGCGTGCTTTGGACGTTGTGCCGTCTCGAAGCGGGATGGCAATGTCCTCTGCGATGAGGCGGCCGTCATCTTCATAACTACTGCCGTGGCTGCCGTTTGCAGATTTGGCTGCACTGTAGATGACACGGAGTTCTGCAGGTGTTGCGGGTCGAGGTGTTTGCAAAAGTGCGTCGTAAGCCTGAGATTGCATGAGTCTGACGTATTATGCATCACTGGGCCGATACGGACCTTTTGATACTTCGGGTCTTTGTTGCCAAACTTCTCCCAGTGTTTTGTCATGATGCGAGTATTTTGGGATCATAGTCAAACAAGCTGTAGCAGACATAACAAGGTAGGCGGTTGTGAAGACTTCCAAACAAAACTGCTTGTAAGTGACCACGGCTTTATACTACGCATTTAGACTTCAAGCAACCGAGGAACCGAAAGAGTAGATGATATGCACGCCCTGGGTAAACCTGTTCACCAATCGGCGGATAGCCGGTGCGACCGGTGCGAGCCGCCGCACGTGCATGGAGGAAATGTGGGCTACTTTCTGACGAGAACGTGTCAATCATTTCTCTCCCCAATCACTCGGCCCTTTGCCTCATCCCCTCCATCAACACTACCTTCAACGTCCATCTCTGATCCGGTCCCGGTCTACGTCAAGTGCTCGTAAAACTCACCAGGGCAGGGTCTTGTCTACAATGACAAGCCAGCAATCGTCCATCAAGAGCCGAAAGACCAGGACGGGGTGTTTACAATGCAAGCGGCGGAGAGTGAAGGTAAGTTCTGCCGTTGCGCTTTGACCTCGGAGGTCGGAATCCGCGTGAGATCCGAAGGAAAGCTGACCGCGGTTAGTGCGATGAGGCAAAGCCGAGGTGCCGCAACTGCACTCGTCTTGGGTTCCAGTGCAGCTTCTACTACAGTACACCAAGATCATTGCTTCCGCCAGGAGACGACGCCACAAACCCTTGTCGCGGAATTTCCAATCCGGCATCATGGATTTACGCGGTTGAGGACTTGCGGCTGCTCCACCAATTCACATCATCCACTGCCTTTACTGTTACAGATGGCACAGAAGTACAGCACACATGGACGGGCTCGGTAATAGAGCTGGCTTTTGATCACAGCTTTCTGTTGCATAGTATCCTGGCGTTCTCTGCCCTTCACCTGGCCCATATCCACCCACAAACCAAAGCAGTCTACGTCAACAGGGCCGCCAGACACCAGGATAAGGCGCTGTCGGAGGTTCATCCAGCAATTGCCGAGATATCCGCCCAGAATTGCGAGGCGCTACTAGCCTTCTCGCTTCTGACAGTATGCTACATGCCGGCGTCGAAAGAGACACCGTCGGATGCCCCGAGCTCTGCTGTCACGCAGATCGCTCCGCTTTTCGACTGGCTAAATCTCATCCGGGGCGTCGTCAGTGTTGTCGAGCGTGGCCGGCGCTGGATTCAAACAGGCCCTCTCGCCATCTGGTTGCAGTACTTCTCACCCGACCTCATGGAATTTGCCCCATCCACCGAGATATCTTTGGAAGAGGACCACAAGTTGAGACGTCTCGAGGAACTGTGGAATGGCCCATCTTTTAACCAGGCAGCCAACTGCACCCATTTCGATTCCCCACTTGAGGCTGCACTTTGCAGTCAAGCACTTGCACAACTTTGCGGAGCGTTTTCTCTCGCTAAAGTAGCAAGTTTAGCCGGTAGCAAGGACGCTGGCACCACATCAAATGACGAACCGTATCCCTCAGCCGTCGCGGCTTCGCTGACCTGGCTATACAAAATCAGCGATGGCTTCCTCCGCATCATACTAGCACGGAAGCCGGAAGCCCTGATTCTCCTCCTTCACAACTTCATCTTGGTCAAGCGTCTAGGCGGCGAAAAATGCTGGTGGGCGCCGTTGCTGGCCGTTCAAGTTGTTGATGCTGTAACTCCATTGATTCCGCCTGAGTACAACGCTTTTGTCTCATGGCCCGTCGAAGAGATACGAGGCGTTGCTTAGGGTCAAATACTACGGAGAATTCGAATATGTCTTTGCTAAGCAGTAATTGGATTGATGTAAGATTAAACTACGTATATTTAAGTAGTTGTAACTACGGTGCAAGAGGTCGTGTTTGGAGCGGCGGAGGCCGGTTTTCTCATGACGTTTGATGCGTTCTTCGCTGCTGGTGGTGGCCAGGGTATCTACGGCGGGCATGGCTGGCGACAGCGAGCGTTGCAGGCGCGTAATTTATGTGCTTGGTTGCCTATCGAAGCTTCTGGAGAATTCGGCGTAAAATTGCTTGCAAATAATGGCGTGCGGAAGCACGGGCATCCTGGTCCGGCGCTACTTAACAAAACATACGCCTGCGACTACAGTAGTAGTAAGTGGGGGGCGCAGTTGCGGCGTAGATCAGTGATTCTTCCATTTTCCATCAATCTAAAAATACCGAAGCGCGATAACATGCCAAGTTTTGCAATTGGATTAGCGCGCATTTACCTACTGTTGCCTAACTGTGCCGCACGTTGGGCTCTTAACATCACGCTCCGGAACGCCCACACTCCCTCAACATACCACCATGTCGTTCCATGAGCAATTCTTGGAGAATCAGCGCCTCGCTGCACTATACGTCACCACGTGGACCGAGATACATGTCCCTGAGTCTGAAGGCATTTTCGACATCGGCTCCCACCTTCCCCCCTGCGAATCGCGCAAAAAATGGATCGATGCGATCTGTCCTTTGACAGAAGCGCCCGGCTACTACAAAGCTTGCTGGGCTCGCGTCCAAGAGCGCCCCGACATCGTTGTGATCTGCACAAGTAGGTGCCCTTCACCCAGCCCGTTGTGGCCACCGTCTGACACACCGCAGCTTGGAAAAGTCGCGAAGCCCTTGAAGCTTTCAGGAAGTCGTCCGAGTATGCCAAGTATTGGAACGGGCTATCGACCTTTGGGAAGCCGAAAGAAACGGAGATTAAATGCAACAAAGGCTTGCTTTCTGTCCTCCACCGGAGGAACTTTGTGGCCACAGTGCAAGTTTTATTTCCGTATCCGATGAGCGCGGAGAGGAAGGAACAAGTCTGCCAAATCAACGGCCTGGTTCCGCAGTGGACCGACCGAGTGGGGCCTAGAGGCAGACCTAGTATGGGGATCCCATCAGAGACGCCTATTGCCGTGTGGGCTGCAGGTGCTCAGGCCAGAGATGGTGAGCCGGTGGAGAAGCTACTCTGGTTCCACCTCTGGAATGGTGCCGAGGCGGAGAAGAACTGGAAAGAAAGTGGCATGCGGAATCCCGTTGTTGATGGCATCCTACATCCACCGATTCCTACAGAGCAATGGTTCGACGAGCAGGTCAAAGCGTTGGGAGCACTTGAGTGGACGGAAGAGCATTACAGCGAGTTCCGTGGCCTCCCGACAAGGTTCAATGGCGAGCCCACCTTCGGGAAATTCTTACGCAACGGAATATTGCCGGCACATCTCTTTAGGGATCGAACTTGAAGATCACTTATCTAACATCCCAATACACTCAATGACAAATACTACAATCGAGCTTCAAGACCAGTCCAGAGCGAATAAAGTATGGATCGAGCCATGATTGAGATTCTGAGCGTGATAGAAGTAAATGCCGAAGCCTGAGTTGTCTATATCATTCACGAGGTATCCAATCCACCATTGTACTCGAAATATCCGCCCTGCTCTCAACACCGTCGACCGTGAATGTTCTTTCAAACCATGTCCAGCAAGCTACAGCAAAGGCCACGTAGATCTCCGGGGTTCTTCGAACTATTCCCGCCTTTGCCCAACCCCTAGTGTTAGCGATTTCCAAGTCTGTATCATCCCAGTCGTCCATATAGACGGATACTGGCTTGGTGTCGGGGTCGTTCTTGAGAGTTTCCTGAGCATCCAAGAGTTGATCTGGCGCTACGTTAGAACGAAATCCATATGCTTGACGTATAATAGACTTACATGTTGAATCTGGACTATCGGGGTTTCCATAGTACAAGTGGAAGACCTCATGGAGAAAGGTAGAGCTCTTAGGTTTAAAATACGAAAAGGCACCATTCGAGGGGTTGGGCACAAGATCAGGAACGAAGGTTCCTAGTATCGTGTCTTCTTCTATCCTCCCTTCTAAGGCTTCTTCTGGCGTTGGACCTTTATTGATAGCGTCGATACAAAGAATCATCGCTCTGGGCTCCCTTTGAGGGTTAGTGTAGCCGACGTAAGCGCTGGTTTTGCAGCCGTCTTCAAGACCGTCCGGTGCCATGACGTATCGCTTCAAAGTGTCGCTCCAATAGGGGTTGTCGATGTTTGGTTTATAGTTGCCATCGCCGTCTTTGACAAAGTTGCCATCGCCGTCTTTGAGAAAGAGGAGGTCTCGATACTTCGCAACATCCTCAATGGCAGTGGGACTCACTTGCCCGGTCTTTGGATCTACTTGTGGGACTTCGGTGACGCCGTCTTCTTCCACAGCAGGATCCCTCCGGCCTTTTGGTTGAAGCCCGGTGCCATCGCAAAAGAGCCACGGCTGTACATCGCTACCGGCGAAGTTTCCATCTCCTCGCAACCACTCATTAATGGTCTCAAACCTTCCTATACAGGACTGGTCAGCGTCAATCATGTTTGCAAGTCGAGTAGAGGCCATGATATCTCACCGCGTACGAGATCTATATCATCCTGGTCAGATCCTGAACCGAGGTTCCAAAATGATTTGAGGAAGGCCTTGGTACGTCCAGCATGGTCATATCCATTGGTGGGATCATCCTTGCTAAGCCCACTTTCGAAGGCCTGAAGACTGCTTTCTGTAAGGTCGATAGCTTCTTGAAGCCATCTGTCGAGGGTTTCCTCGTGACCAGCGCAATTACCCGGCTGACTCCCCCAATGCACGTTGAAGCGTGATTTGATCTTGGCCTGAGCGGTTGCTGTAGGCGAGAAAAGGAGTAGAAGGAGTAGAAGTACCCAACGTAATGGGCGTATTTGGCAGGGCATGTTGAAGATGCACGAAGGTCAGGGGGAAGTGTATCATGAAAGATCTGTGTGAGTTCATCCCAGCAGACAAACGGGCTCTATTTGTACCTGGCACAGAAGGCATCACCAGTGGCGTGGCCATTGTCTTTTGCCGCACTACTCTCAAGTGACCCTACACTGCAGCCGGCATCCCGTCTTGGCTGTTGGTATCTAACGCAGCCACATTTTCGGCGCATGCTTTCGAATTAACGAAATATCCATTTTAGGAAGTTAATAATGCGCGGCGGACGAAACGGCCCCCAATATTCGTATCCGGATATGGTTATCTAAGTTGCCGACTACGCCGCATTATAGGCTCCAAACATCTCATGTTAACACATCACTGAGTTTTCCGAGTATAAGTCAATTATTTTTTCCAAATGCATTACCTCCATTTTTTAAAAATTGCCTCCTGATAATAAATTGGAATTCGAGCACTTGTGTTCAGTTGAAAACTTTGAATGCTGTTCCCCATGACTCGGCTGGGTTTTCTACGCCTCATTGTGCCGCAATGGGCCCCTCCAGCCTCAGCTCATCCAGCTTTTAGCTTGCAACCAGATTGCCACATGTCTCACAACGCCGCAGTACACGAGGGCTAGCGGGATGATAGGTATCATGGCTGTAACTGCAAGAAGACATTCTTCTCCGCCTTGGCATTGAGCGGAGAGTCTAAGGAAGACACATGATACAAAGGCTTTGGCGATTGGCTTCCAAGAATCACTGCCTGTTGGTTGTCCTTGCACATGATCGCGGTGTTCGTTACTGATGAGGAATCGCCTTCCTCATCGTCCCGGATCCTTTGAGAGGCACAAATCTCGGCAGTCAGTAGAGCTCTCTGGTTCCAGCCCCTTCAGAAGTGTTTCCGCTCGAAGTGATGAGTGTATATATATTCTCCATATGCTCGCTTTCTTGTTCAAAGCATCACTTCCTCGACCTCCATCTTTACGATGCATCCTTTGTCCTTCCACTCCTTGTTACTATCCGCGATCAGTCTGGTTGCCTTCTTCTCTCGAAATGTCAGCGCTAAAGCTGTATTTGCCCACTACATGGTATGCTATCAACCAGCTTCAAAAACGTGTCGTTCTTGCTGCAGAGCGAAGGATGATCGGAGACTTACTCTTTTACAGGTCGGGCATGCCGATGAGGATCACATACATACGGACATCGAGGATGCCGTGGCCATAGGCCTCGATGGCTTCTCGCTCAACATTGGCGATCCAAGACAGTCTTTTGTCCGCGAATCTCTGAACGCCATGTTTGACTACACCCGCGACAATCATCCGAACTTTAAGCTCTTCATCAGCATGGATCTTTGGGCTGCTGGCGACACCAAGCCAAAACAGTCAGCAACGGACTTTCTCAGTCTCGTGAAAGACTACAAGGGCCATGGTGCATACCGACTTGCGGGCCCGGACAACCTTCCGTTGGTCACAACATTTGCTGATGGCGGCCTCAACAACGTAACATGGAACGAGTGGCGCGACGAACTGGATAACCAAATCTTCTTCATTCCTGACTTTGATGGAACTGACGGGTATTATGACTCTGACCCAGGATGGTGGGCCCATTGGCAAAACACAGTGGATGGACTTGCCAGCTGGGAATCTGCTTGGCCGCTTCGCGCTGGATATGGTGGAGAATACCCCGGTGACATCAGTCCCGATGAAACGGTCTTGCAGGGCGCGACAAATCATTCGAAGCCATATATGATTCGTATGTAACACGTCCTTGACGAGTGATATTAGAAGCTAACAGGCATCGAACAGCACTGAGCCCTCTGCAGTACAAGAATGCGGTAAGCTTCATTACCGCTCAAGCAAGTATATGCTAACCTTCGCAGTATCACACGAACATATACCGAGCCGGTGAAATCAATATGCCTTTACGCATGATCGGAATTCTCAACATGGATCCATCTCCAGAATACGTGCAGATTGTGACCTGGGTACGTTGCCTTGAATTCCAGTCAACATGGCGCTGACTACGGTAGAACGATGGCCCTGAGAGTCATTATATCGGCAACCTCTGGTGGGAGCAAAACAACGACACCGACCCCTCGCGCTATGCAACCCAAAACGATTATCCACACACGGGCTGGCAACCCCTTCTTGGATCATTCATCACGGCGTTCAGGGATGGCCTTAAAGCTTCCGAAATGCGGCCTCACAACGAAGAGTTTACCGGGGCAATATGGTATAAGACCATCCTACAAAATGCCAGCTGCCCTTGGGATGGTGCAAGCGAGTACTTCGTACAGCCCGACGGGTTCGAGACGGGAGACGACGCCTTGAACTTCGCTGTCGTTATGCCGAGTGCAGGCTACTTCGTTGAGCTCTACAGCGGAGGCGAGCAGATTCACCGATCAGAACTTCGCGCAGGGCTGAACTACGGCACATTACCCGGCCTCCAACCCGGCTGGCAGAGGATGCATATTGTGGATTCTGCGGGGAATACTAAGCGAGTTGCTGCTGGAGGGCGGTGCGTATCCAGCGAGTGTCCCGACTGCATTTACAATATGAACCCTCAGGTGGTACCACTTTCCGATAACACGGAGGACAATGGGCAATGCCCTGATACTCGCTGCGGTGGAGTCGACGTGTATGTTCCTGGATCAATCTGGAAGGACGACCCAACGATGCAATGCATCCCGCCTTGCAACTTCATCCTACCTCCCTATGAACTCCCAACCAACACGACCATTACCTGGCCTGTATTGACTACTACCGTTTGGTCTATTCTGGAAGGAAGTACCATTACGAAACTGACTTCCTTCACCATTCCACCTTTTACCACAGACGAAGTCCGGTTCTGGACAATTACCGCCGACAAGACGGATACTGTCAAGACGACAGTGATCCCGAGAACGAGCATCATGCCGCCTCCAGTAACAGTGACACTCCCTCCAGACGTCGCTACATTTGCTCCGACACGGCCAGGCAAGAAAACCCCTTCTCCACCAATATTTTACTCGACGCCACACATCGAAACCATTCAGCCTCAACCTACCATCACGATTACTTCTCTCCCCGTCTTCCCGACTATCACGTACAGCAGTGTCAAGCCCACCACAACCTGTACTTCCAACTGCGGCTTCTACGACTGCTCTCCATTCGGCTGTCCACCCCGCCAGACTGATGACGATTCTGATGGCATCGTCCTGCCAATCTGCGGAATTTTCGCTTGTGACGGAGGCTGCGACTCGTTCTTCGGCTGCGGCAAAGGCTGCGGGATCCGCGGCTGCGGCAACCAGAACAGCGACGACGACGGATGGTGTCCGCTGAGCGCGTGCGGCGGCCTCGGCTGCCTCTCGGGCTCCTGCGGCAGCAACAACAACGAGCCCTCCAGCACCACCAGCGAGCCGTGCACGACGCAGACGGCCAGCGCATGCACGACCGCGTGCGTCGACGCGTCGTCGTGCAGCACCGTCTGCGCCACAACCCGCGCGTGCACCGCGACGGGCACGTCGACCATCCTCCTCGGCACGCCGGCGCCGGCCGAGGCGCTCGACTTCTGGGAGCCGCCGCTGGGCTCGCGGTCCGATCGGGTGCGGTCGGGGGCAGCCCTCACCGAGTACCGCGACTGGCTGGCCCAGCAAGTGCCCATCTCGGCGCCGGGCGCGACCGCCACAACGAACGACCCGCCGGCTACGACGACGGCGCCGACGACGGTGCCGACGGCTACGTCGTACGTGTTGCTGCTCAGCAAGGCTGTGACCGAACAGGTGTCGGACGACGTCCAGCGCACCGCCTGGACCTGGCTTGTGTACGACATCCCGACGAACCAGAAGTACGAACAGTGTGACTTCGATGACCTCACGCAGCACGAGGAGCCGTACAGCGAGGAGAACTCGGGCTGGGACTCGGACGCCGACAAGGTGCCCGAACACCCCACCCATCTGGAGTTCGACCTCAAGACGTACGAGGGCTGCTCCTACGACTCCAACAGCAATGAGGACGTTGGTTCCATGAAGTGCGACGGGTTGCCTTCGGTCACGTGTAAGGAGACCAGTATTCATGACAAGGTGTGGCAGTGCGGTGACTGGACGACCGTGGTTGAGCTTATAGAATGTCAGTATATGTACTAGATAAGGAATCAGTTTGATAGATAGAGAGAAATGGAAATTTGAAAACAATGTAGTAGTCTGTCGCGACACAAAAGTGCTGCATAAAGAGAAGTTCGACGGTCCTTCCCTTCCGCCCAGCTTGACGCGTACTAATAAGACAGCATCACTAGAAATGCCATTGATAGGTCCCACATCTACTAGTACATTTGAGACATCGTCGACCTCAGATCAGATTCCGCGAGGCCTTGGCAGCAGCTATGAAACATCTAGATGTTTAGATCGTCCTGACTTACGGCGGCGTAGTCTACAACCCTGTAAGACAATATGACGTGTGGAGAATTAGGCGCCCGGTGGCGGCAAAGTACCTCCATATTGGCGAGGCTCAGTAGCGTCTAGCAGGGCGCAGCAACGCTGTGCTACTCGAACAGCCTAGCCCGGCATATAGCTCAGGGGCTGCGTACTACTCATGTACGAGCACTCGGAAGAGACGACGCCAAAGCGGGGAATAGGCGGCTTTGTTTCTTTCTTAATCGATTCTATTGGTTCCCTCGGCTGCGACGACGCCTCGGGCCTGTATATCAGCTACGGCATTCGCGCGCCGTATGGCCCAGCCCCAACGCCACACGGGATCCTTCGCAAATCCCATGCGGGTGGCGTCATCCTACGATGCATCTTGGCTATTTTTGGTTGATTCCACGCCATGGCTGATCTTGGCGAGAACAGTTATGCTGTATTATTATAAAATAGCCTTCTCAAGTCTCGATGGGATTTAAAGCAGTTTATCTCATAACTGACCGAGAGTGAATATATTTCAATCTGGTTATTAATAGCATTTGCTGCCCTGTTTTACGACATGCGGGTTCCGAGTAGGGCACCAGCCCATAGCCTGCTGGATCGTGGGGAATCTAATGTCGACATTGAACTTCTTGAGAGCAGGTACGTTCAGCGTCGCGAATGATTCGCAACCTGTTCACTGGAAGCAGGTGGCATATATCGGGGCAAAAGTCGAGAGGTTCACCACGCGTGCAGCACATCATCGATGAGCCAGCTAAAGACAACCTCCCTGACGGGGAGAAGAGATCATGGTGGCGAATGAGGTTCTCGGGCTGGCGCGGCGGCCTCGTCATCTGCATCACGCTGACCGCCAGCGTGCTCGCCATCAACATCGGTTTCCTTATCTGGACGGTATTGCCGTCATCATCCGTCAAGCTCGACAGCAGGACCGGTCTAGGCGTCTTATACCGCGGCGACAGCGACACGATGGATGAGTTGTCCCGTGTGATCCACTTCGTCATCAACGTTCTCGGAACATTGCTGCTCAGCGCCAGCAACTATAGCTTGCAGGTCATACTGGCACCGACGAGAGCTGAGATCGATGATGCGCATCGGAAAAGAGATTGGGCCGATGTAGGTGCGCAGTCGCTCCGGAATCTGAAATTCATTGGGAGGGGTAGGGCGCTGCTTTGCGCGGCGCTGGCGCTCTCATCGTTGCCTTTGCATCTTTTGTGAGTTGTTGTTTCCCCTTCATTATTTCCCTGATGAAACTTCTAGTCATCCGCTGCGGCTTTCGATAAGCCGTCGTACATGTCCCCCCATTTCTATAATAAAGTGTCAGCACTCACGTTTGCCTTTTAACAACAGGTACAACTCGACAATCTTTCCAGCCCTCGGCGCAAACGAATATTTCTCGGTTATAGTCACACAAGACTTCTTAACCAGCAACAAGACATGGACGGCAAAGCTCCTCGATTCAAACCGAACGCTCGACTTTTGGCAGAATCCGGGCACTTACGCCGAATTCCAGGAGGTCTTTGACACACTTAAGAATCAAAATATCAGTTCTTTTAAGAACATGTCGAGTAGCGAGTGCCTTAAAGCATACAGTGTACCTTTTCAGAGCGAATACCGGAGTGTCGTTATCGTGTTGGAAGGCCAACCCCCAACCATGGAAAGGCAAGCGCGGGGATACCATTCAATGCCATTTGACGCAACGCCCGGTGCATGGCTCTGCGAGAAGTACTCTGCTGCGCGGTATGGAGCGTCCTGCGATTTGAATCACCAAAGCAACGATGGTCAATGGATTTTAATGGAAACGCAAGTGTCGTACTGTCTTGCCCAATCCGGCCCGCCCGTATGTCGGATCATCTTCAGCTTGCCGCTGCCGCTTGCGGTCATTGCTGCAAACGTAGTGAAGCTCTCATCGATAGTAGTTACTATCTGCCACTACAACCACCCAACACTCGTTACCTTAGGGGACGGAATTGCCTCGTTCTTGGAACGACCGGACCCACATACTAAGGACATGTGTCTCTGGACCAAGAAGTGTTTCCGTACGCGGGCAGAGTATCAGCAGGAGGATAGGTGGAACACCATTCCGAAGAAGTACGAGCCGATAGTTTATCCAAATTGGTCAGGATCAGCGGCCACAAAATTACGCTGGGATATAACAGTGGGCCTGTAAGTACAATCAGTTGTCAGCGACTTCATCAAGAATGATCCAGTGACTGACAGCTAGCTTCATCCCTGCAGCCTGTTAGCGACTCTTGCAGCCACTTCCGTCTTCTTCATCGAGACATGTAAACAGTTAAAATACATGAATAGCATGCAGGATACGACTATGCCGGGGCTCTGGGCTCTCGGAATGGGAACCGTCAAAGCCCAATCCACGGTCACAAAGACCATGCATGCATCTATTCCCACTCTTGTCATGCTCGCCAACCTACCTCAGCTAGCCCTGTCTATCACCTACGTCCTCGTCAACCGGTTACTCTCCGCCATGGCAGCCGCACGTGAATGGGCGTCGTACGCGCACTCACGTAAAGGTTTGCGGGTGACGGCACCACGAGGTCAGCAGCGCAGCACGCTATGGCTGCAGCTCCCTTATTCGTTCGCCGTCCCGCAGCTGGTCTTATCGGCACTGTTGCACTATTTTGTTTCGCAAAGCCTGTTCCTCGCGCAGATCGCCATTTTCAACGCACGTGACGAGGCCGAGGATAGCGGCGCTTCAGTCTCAAGTATCGGCTTCTCGGCTATTGGTATTTTCTGCTCGCTGTTAACCACAAGTGCCGTGCTGGTGGCCGTAGTACTGGCTGGGCTGGTCGTCAGGTGCAAGGAGGGGATTGTGCCGGTTGGATTTTGCAGCGCCGCGGTTGGAGCTGCATGTCAGCCACCAAGATGGGAGAAGGAGGGCGTGGAGAGGCAACTTGTTCAATGGGGAGATGTGCTTGGGAAGGATGGCTTTTTTTCCGGGGAGGATGTCCATGGGCCAGCTGGGCACTGCAGTTTCAGTGCCGGAAAAGTCTCTTTGCCCGAGGTGGAGAAGCTGTATGCTTGAATGGTATGTAGCTGACATGAGCCAAAGCTTTATAGATGTAGTTAGACAATATTAAGGACGGAGGGAGAGGACCCAGCGTAACCAAGTAAAACTTGTACAAGAGCGTTTCAGGAGAGGGCAAAACAGTTCTGGATGACTATGGAAAAAGAACGTCGGATTGATAGATTCTAACACTGACAGCACACACGCCCACAGATCTGCACCTATTTCCCAGCACAAGCTCTCAAGCACAGACCTCCAATACGGGACACCTTAGCAAAACTCCCAACCACAAGCCCTCCCAGCAAAACTACTCCCATGCTGACTTAAGAAATCTCAGCCACGATGGTATCGTCCCTAACATCCAAGTTGTCCATCATATAGTCGAAATCGTCATCGTCCTCCTCGTCCCCATCCCATTCATAATCATTCGCCTGCTCATTCCAAAGTGTTGCGTTCCGCGGCACAACCGTAACCGCACGCTGTCCGATGCGGGCACCGCCTGGAATCTCGATGTCGAGACCAGAGCTGGTCAGATACCTCGGGTGCACCGTGTTGGTGCGCCTGACTTTCTTGGAGCTCGGGGCATCAGCCTCGGGCTCAGGGTTGCCGCCGTCGTCGTCAGTGCCGTCATCGGCCTTGTCGTCATCCTTGGCGGGCTCGCCGAAACCGGGGCCTTCGACCTCATTGTCCTTGTCGTCGCACACGTCCATGTTGCCATTCATGCTGTCACACATGTCGATGTTGCCGGCGTTGGAGAACTTGGCCGTGAAATCGCAGGGCCCACCACCGCAGTAAGTCTTACGGTAGAAGCTGTTGATGACGCCTCCTTGCTCTGTTGTTCTGGTGGTTAGCAAATGCAGTGCTTTCATTTTCGCATTCACTCACTCCTGTTTTCTGCCGCGGGCACGCATCTGTTGATGCGGGTCTGATCGTCGCCGCCACCGATGACGGCGGTGCTGGCAAAGGGGTACTCGTCGCACTGGTAACCCTTCTTAGGGTACTTCTTCTTGGTGGAGCAGCGGTTGCCGCCGGATTCAATGCAGCCGGCGGCCTTACGACGGTCCCGCTTGACCTTGGAAGTGGGCTTGTCGTACTTGAGCCGCGTGCCGATGCCGACGCAGTAGGCGCCGTAGCACATGTTGTGGCAGACCTCTGGCATCTGATCGCAGGTGAAAATCAGAAGGTCGTCGGGGTTATTTTGCCGGAGGTGGAGGGCTCCGGCATCAGTTTCGCTCGGCGAGGCTGCGGCGAAGGCAGCAAAAGCGGCTAGAAGCGCGAAATACTTCATCGTGGAATTGGAGAAGAGGATGATTTTTGTTAAGACGTAAGAGAGAAAGATGCTGTTGATGCTCTTACCACCAGCCAATTGAGCCTGTACTTATACATATACGACAGGATATATTTGGAGCTTTGGTCTCAATATAGTAGTTCTCATTGTGCTCGGCAGTGTTGGTAAAAGGTTTCCAGCTCTTGGCTGTTGGCGTTGTGGAGGAATGTCCCTCACTGCGTAGCCCCGTAAGTTCAGCTTCATTGCGGCGAGGGCGTGACTCTCTGGGGAAATTACAGTCGAGTCCCTTCGCAGGTCAAGAAACTAAGGTGCCATGTCTGAGGCTATGTGGGCGGCCTGGAGGGCCAGAACTTGGCACAGTGAAAGACTGGGAAACCGATAGAGGCAGACATCGGCGATTGCATCTGGAACAGGAAAGGATGGGCGCCTGCTTCTTCTGATCAAGGATGGTAACGTCGTGGCAGTCGTCATATACTATTCTTTGCTGGACAAGACAAATGGTGCATGTGGGCAGAACTGGCCAGTGGGATCCCAGTCGCCAACACGAAAATTCGATTCGAAGTCTCAGCTTGGATCTCCATCCCGGAAGACGCAGAATCATCTCATCAAGTGAGACAACAGTTGGCTTAAGTGTAAAGTATGGATCAGCGCGGGATCGGGCGGGTGGATAAGGCGGGCCGCAGCGGGTGAGATGTGGGGGCGGGGGATGTTACTGCCACACTGGGCGCGTGTTGGTGTTGGCGGCGCGGGGCAGGCATCGACGTCACCGGGCCCACCCTGCCAGGCTCCAACATCTCTTTTTAGCTTCTGCTTCTGCAACTTCGACTACATCCTTCACAGCACCTTCTCACTCTGCTCTTCTCCAATATGGCAACCAATCCGGACCTCAGCCTACCGCCAACGGCTCCAGTGGAGCGTTACCGCGACGAGCCCATGTCATTGCTCCCCACTGCTCTCTACACTCTTGTCCAGCTGTCAGATGCCGAGCTGGATGAGCTGCAACAGGAATGTGAGTCTGAAATTCCTGACGCAACACCTGGAGACAATGTGCGCCGCCCGGCAGATACGCAAGCGCGCTTTGTCGGAAGCCCTTTGCGCGCTGTCTACGACTATCACCTCGAGCTCGGCCCTCAGCAAACCTTTGATCCCATCTACTTTATCGTAGCCACAGATAAGGAATGGAGGAGCAAGGGTGTACTGCTCGTCACCCTTGATGATGGCAACGTTGATGAGCCTGGCTGCAAGACCGACTCCTTCTTCATCAAAGCTGGTGATGCCGGACTGACTGTTTCCAATCTCCAAATTGGGAACTCGGATTGGTTTGAAGAGAAGGATTCTTATGAGATATCGCCAGGTGGAGATGACAATGACAATGATGGTGATGATGATGGTGGTGACAACGACCTCGGATCCAAAGGCAAGGACACCACCGACGACAGCGAAGGCACTAGCTACGACAGCGGCCCAGACCCGCCACCAGCCCACATCAAACACATAGATACCTTTGCCCCTCTCTACGCCGTCACCGGCACTGACGTGGATAAACTCATCTACAAGCTGGAACCCGGCTCCTCTTACAAAAAGAACCCCAAAACCGACTACATCATCCGCTGGCAAGCCACTCTGACTCCGCAAAACCCCACCCTCGGCGACAGTAGCAGCCCCATGACGCCTCCAAGCTCAGCCATCACCGCCGACCTTCTCGCTCAAGCTTGCGCCTTGCACCCTGCACGCTGCCGCAAGAACCCGCGACTAAACAAGACGCGACTGCTGGTCGCTGACACGCCGCACTATGCCGAACATGGTCTCGTGCTGGTGCAGCTCTCCTGGGATGACGGCGTCCCCAAGCCCGCCCACTACCAGCGCATGCCGGCCGAGGAATACGCAGGCTTCCAGCAGCGCTATCTCGACGCCACATGGCCGCACCAGCTCCGGCCCCCGCTCGTCCTCGTCGTCGAGCCGGGCGTGGGGACCGAGGGCCACGCCGCGGCCGGCCGGCATGCGCTGGATCCGAGCTGGCGGACGCGGGCCGAAGGGGACGAGCGGCTCGTGTACGCCCCGCCGCGGCGACTCGTCCCGGGGCGGGTCAACCAGAAGATCCCGTGGGGCCAGCTGGACGAGGCGGCTCGGTGGTTCCCGTGGGTATGTCGGACGCGGCGGTTCGAGCCGGCTGGATTGGTGCGGAGGTTCTTCGTGTGGGTGGATGAAACGGAGCTAGCGGAGAAGGGAATGGTGGTGGTTGTGCGGGTGGATTGGGATGGGAACGTGCATCGGCCGGACGAAGAGCTGCTTGCGCTGGATCTTGAAGGAAAGGTAGCAACGCTGCGGGTGCCGGCTGGCCAGGCTTTAGACCTGATCGAGACTGCTACAGTTGGAGGAAATGTGGCGGAGCTCAGCCACGAGGTAGTAGAGTTCTTTCAGCTAAAAGCATTCTAAACCCAACGCACGTACACGGAGGGAAGAGTTGTTGCGAGGGGGAGTTCAGCATGAGGCGAAGTGGGAGCTAGCGTAGAGTATATTGAAAGTTGAAACAGGGTGTAGGCTCTGCGGGAATACTAGCGCGGACTGTAAGACACGGTAGAACTTTCTAGAGTTGATACTGGCGCAACGGAGCGGAGACGGCGGCGGCGCCCCGCATCCGCATCCACGAGCGCTAATGCGACCGCGAGGGGCGTTCGCGTAGCCGGAGAGGTGCCAGCTCTAGTCGATGACGGTGTCTATTTGGCTGATGCTTGGCCTGGAAACAAGCCTCTAGCGTGCCGTGGCGTGACGTAGGGGAGGTTGTTAACGGTGCAACCGCTTGGGTTATATCAGCACCAGCAAATGAAACCTACAGAATCTCGGCAGAGAGGAAACCATAATATTGTCAGACCGGTCGTGGTATCACAACGAGCCTCAGCGTGGGCCAGTTGTTACCACTCGCGGGACATCGAATACTACGTCTTCGTCAATGGTCGGCGATGTGCAGACGACTATGTCCATATCTCAAATCAGGGTGGCGAAAGGGCGAGCTTAAGGAGTGCGTCAAGATTTGGTATGGCAATTTCTGGTCGATACTATTCCAAAGAGTTGCAGACTGTGGCGAATCTTCCGGAAAGACTATTTCATCCTTTTCCATTTGTGCCGGTTATTGTTTCCGGGAGTAGAGCAGGCCAAGCTTGCGGTTTGGCCTGTTTTAATGAGCAACTCGGTTGCTTCCTTTGAGCTCAACTGGACCTTTTCCCTTGTTTGGACAACTTTTGCTGATCTTCAAGCTCGTGAAGTGATGAAAATCTCGGGGCAGAGACCCAGCCACTGGAATCGTTCAGCGAGAACCCACAGTGAGTTCAGTGGCTGAAAGCTTGCTTTCAAACAAACCCGCCCGTTTATGGCTCGTCATCTGCGGGGCGGGACGGACTTGTCAGCCGTGGGCACACGAGCTGAAAAAGGAAAGGCCGGACGGCACGGCATGGCCACCGCACCTACGGATTCTATCCCGCGTACGTGTACTCGCCAGGAATTATCCGTAACAGTGGTTGACTACCCCGCCGGCGCCTGTCATCCTTTGTTCTAAAGCTGCCCAGACCTTCTGGTCTTCTTTCCGCCGCCTTCTACCGCCGTGCCGCACCTTCTAGACCAAACAGTGCCGCTCGGTAAATCGCCACGGCTAGTACCACGAATAGAAAGATAGCCATCGGGAATCCCATGATGCAGCCGAGCGGCCTCGCGCTTAATGCCGCCCAGCGACGTCCTTGACAATTACTTTAGCATTACTTAACGGCCACGAGTTTGCAGCCTCGGACGGCCCCGCACTCAATCATTCATCCTCGAATGGTGATCAGCTCCTGATTTATCCATTCTCTTTTTGTTTCATCCTGTGCGTCAGTGACATCTGTCCGGCTGGGAAGAAACGACAGGGGGCAAGTTCTATTCAAGAGCTTTGCTCCAGCCCGGTGATTCGACCTTTCGAGGTCTCGGATGTTCATCCAATTTTGCTTGAAAACCTACCCTGAGGGAAATCCCTACAGGCCGCTCGGCACGTGGAGTACTGCCAAGATGCGCGCCTCCAGCCTTCCATCTACCCTCTGCACATGCGCCTTCTTCCTCATCGCCACATCATGTGTTTTCGCTCGTAAGTGGAGAGACCGTACCAAAAGCTACGAGCCACAGACTGACATCCAATTCAGAATCCAGCTCCACATCGTCCACCACCTCCTCCTCGTCATCATCATCAACTCAAAGTCACCATGACCCTAACGCCATCTCTACCAGCAGCGGCCTCTCCAACGGCGCTATAGCTGGCCTCAGCGCCATCGGTGGCTTCGTCTTCGTCTTCGGGATCGCCGCCACGTTGTACATATGGAATCGCCGTGCCCTCCGCAACGCACGCGTGGTACCGGACGTCCAAGAGCTTGTACTGTCTGACGGCACCGTGAGTGGCGACGAAGAGGCCGGCGGCGTGCGGCGCGCTATGGCGGGGCCCTTGAGCACCACAGGCGCCTCGATGAGGGCCAGCAATTCTTCCGGAAAGCCGCTGGTGACACCGCCTGCGGCTGTGTATAGAAAGAATAGCGCCGGGGATGATGATGACGATGCGGTGCTAGGAAAGAAGACGTCGGACGTGAGCGAGCTTGCAGCGGCCGTCAGCCGCGCGCACGAGTTGCAGGCAAGTTGGGACTGGGCCGAGATGCAGGCGGGGGATGAAGAAGCGATTTTACAAGCGGAGGTCGCGAGAGTTTGGAGTGGAAAGTCGTGATAGACGGGAAATAATCTGTTAGTAATTGCTACCAATAATCATCAGTAGGCCGCTGCCCGTAGGCCTGTGGTATATGCATGCTGCGGGCTCCGGCTGTGCCGAAGCGGAGCTGCAAATCGTAGACACATTTTACTCATCGCCCGGAGTACTAAAAACTCACATGGTAGACATCGTTGTTGTCACGCTAGGACTCGGGATAAGAGTAAAACGGGAGAAAAGAGATATCGGGGAAGTACGTAGCGTCTATAAGTTCACTTCCGCTATCGGGAGGTTACTAAATACTAAATATAAAAAATAGCAGCCGTAGTTAAATAGAAATTAGTTTTAGGGGGTTGGAATTAAACTCTTATCGGTTCCTGATTGGCGGTGGCGTATATCGGTTTTGGTAGTCGTACCTTAAAAATGACATAGTCCTAGTAAAGTTAGAGTTTTGGATTACGTCCCCATCGAATCTTGCAGACGCCTTTCCCTCTTTGTTAACCTCGCTTACGATGCCCCTTGACGTCAACTCCTCGAGTATCTTTAAGTTCTCTGGCAGTACGCTGTGCTCGATAAGGTCGCCGCCTCTGTGGATTGGTTACGCAAAATCCACCCGCAGCTGTACGTGCCGGCGCTGATCGACAACGTTGACGGTAAGCGCGTTGTCGTGTAGGATAGCTCGACAATCTTGTCGTACATGGGATAGCGCTGAGATCTCGAACTGGCTGACCTTTAAGACTGCATCGATTGGGTACAGGAGCCTCTGGTAGTGGGGAACATCAACAAGCTGACCGTGACTTTCTAGACCCTCGGCAAAGTACTAGGTATGGTATGACATACGGACAGGAGATAAGGTAAACAAGAAGGCCTAAGATAAGTAAGTAGCTTTCTCTTACTACGTGTTTCCGTGCTTATAGATATAGGATGATAGTCGATCTCTAGAAACAATATAGAATTCTTAACTAGAGACTTTCGGAGCCCGGCTAAAAATAGATTACCTTAAAGAATAGACTAACTATTACCGACATCTCTATCTTACCCTTTATAGACTGGAATACGTTCGGTAGAATAGGCGTTAATATAAAAATCTAGCCGGCGCTAGCCGACTAGTATAGAAGAATAATATAGCTACTCTATATTAAAAAAGCCTACGATAAAAGGGATTTTAGAAAGAAAAAGGTAATTATTTAAGATTACCTACCTAATATAACTGCTTTATAGTATTTTCTTAATAATAGAGACTAATAATACTAATAGAAGAACGTAACTATATTATACTAGAGCTTAGTAAGAAAGATAAAGCTAGAGAAATTAAAGAGTATAAGGTACGTACGTAGCGTTATAGAGATTTACTACCGCGATCTAGATATTACTAAATACTAAGTATAGAGGATTATAGCTATAGTTAGGTAGAGAAGATAATAAAAGGGGTATAAGATAATAATTAGAATTAACTATAGAGGTTCTAACTAAAAGATCTAAATGCGCCGCGATTACAACGTAATTTAATTTATATAGAGACTCGCCGGGTTAGATATCGGCGGGCTACTACGGCGCGATTTACTACGGTATAATTTAGAAAAACATAGCGGATCCGTACTAGACTTAGCCAGCCTATAGAGCTCGAGCTTACGACAATTCTTAGTATAAAGTACTATAGAATCGGACCTCTACTTTACTAGATATCCGGCACTTAGGGTAACTTAGGGTAAGGTTTAATAGGGTACTAGTAATCCGTACGGAGTTGTTTAGTCTATATATAATTTAAAAAGAGAAAGAAGTAGTAGTAGTAGCTACGTATAACTAGCTTTATTACACCTATACTATTATCTCCTATAATTAAACTAAACTAATGGTAGCTACTTACTTTTACTACTAGGTAGAGCACCGGCTCGTTATCTATAAAAAGTATAGATATACGGTATAGCTAGACTAGATAAAAGGCTACTTATAAGAAAAGCACTACCGAATAAGCTAAAAGTAGGTAGAGCTGCTTAGTAACGAGGTTAAAAGTTAGTATAGCTTAGTCGCATTCCCTAGCGAGCTATAGGTGCTAGTCTAGGTATAGTAGCCGATTACGGGGCTACTATTATTCGGGGATAGGCTGCTATACTAGAGGGAGCCTAGTAGCTATAAGTATATTTATAGAAGTAAGAGGATTATAAAGGACTACTAGCGCAAAAAGTATAGGTAGTTACTTAAAGGTAGTAAAGACAGGCTAACTAGAAGGATTAAGAAGAGGCTAGAGAAGAGGTTTTAGAAGATAGTAAAGTAGGTCTACTACTAGCGCTTCTTCTCCGGTTTCTATAGCTCGTAGTACTTTAAAGTCTACCAGCTAGAGTAGGCGTAAGAGGGCTAGACACACCCTATCTAGAGGGAAGAGTAGCTGTAGTAGCGGGCGTAGAATAAGGCGAATAAGAACTAAAAGAAGCTGGAGAAGCGGGCCCGGGCGACTATTAAAGATGGGGAGAAGGATAAGGTTAGCCCGTAGCTAGACAGGACGTAGTAGCTGCTATATCTAGCGCGGCTAGACCGCGACGATCTACTAGCGTTAATCAAGAAGTCTAACTAAAAGACCTAAATACGCCGCGATTACGGCGTGATTTAATTTATATGGGGACTCGCCGGGTTAGATATCGGCGGGCTACTACGGCGCGATTTACTACGGTGTAATTTAGAAAAAACATGGCGGATCCGCACCAGACTTAGCCAGCCTAACCAAAAGACCCAAATCCTGTACGACCGCACAGGATTTAGATTGTATGGGGAAAAATCGCCGGGTAGGTTGGGGTCGGACCGCACCGCATTTACCGCACCGCATTTGGAGTGAGGTACTCGGATCGATATGAAACTCTAAGAGGTTATAGAACCCGTCTTTGCGACAACTTTTTCTTAAGAGCATTTCCGAATTCGACCACTACGTCGCGAGAAGTATAGTACTTGGGGTAAAAGTAGGGTTAGCTTTTAATAGGGTAAGGGTGATCCGTGCGGTAGTAGTAGCAGCGTTTGTAAGCTTTCTCACACCAGCACTATTCTCCAGCAACTTTAAGCATTAGCCAGACAACGCTGACTAGCGCACTAATAGCGACCGCTTACTTTCATTACTAGGCAGAGTACCGGCTTGTGATCTGTAGGGAGTGCTAGTACGCGGTGTAGCCGGACTAGGCAGAAGGCCATTTACGGGGTAAACACCACCGGATAGGCCGGAAGCAGGCGGAGCTGGTCGGTAGCGAGGTTAGAAGCTGGCATGGCTTAATTACGTTCTCGAGCGAGCTGGAAGTACTAGCCCGGGTGCAGCAGCCCATCGCAGGGTTGCCACTGTTCGAGGACGGGCTACTGTGCTAGAAGGACCCCAGCAACTGCCAGTACGTCTGTAGGAACGAAAAGATGATGAAAGAGCACTGGCGCACCGAGCACGAATGGTCAATTGGAGGGGGCAAAGGCAGGCAGAGCAGGATAGTAGAAGAGGGGTTGAGTAAGAGGTTTTAAGAGGCGATAAAGCAGGTCTACTGTTAACGCTTCTTCCCCACTTTCCACGGCTTACAGTACTTCGAGGTGTGCCAGCCGGAGCAGGCGCAGGAAGACTAGGCACATCCTACCCCGGGAGGAGAGCAGCTGTGGCAGCGGGCGTGGGACAAGGCGAACAAGAACTGGGAGGAGCTGGAGAAGCGGGCCCGGGCGACTATTAAGGATGGGGAGAAGGATGAGGTCAGCCCGTGGCTGGACAGGACGCAGTAGCTGCCGTATCTGGCGCGGCTGGACCGCGACGATCTGCTGGCGTCAATCGAGGAGCCCAACACCAACCCGGACAGGCTAGAAGAGCCGGTGGCGGCGGCTATCTGGAAGGCTATGGACGACGTCGCACGCATCAGCCAGGCATCTACTACTACCCGGGTTGGCATCTTCATCCGCATGGAGCTGATGAAGACTGAGCTGCACCAGAACCAGTACCACCCGCTACAGCCGTACACGGAAGAGGATTTAATCATCAAGCGGTCAAGAGCGTGGAAGTAGGTGCTAATGTTTTTCGTCAGAACGCAGCTGGAGCACGACTGGCGGAGCCCGGAGTACAAGTTTACCCACCGGCAGTTCAGGGCTTTTGTCAGGCTTATGGAGGAGGCGGAGCTAGTGGTAAATAGGGGGGATGAACGGGAATCAGAGGGAGAGGAGGAGGAGGAGGAGGAGGAGGAGGAGGAG
>RHKH01000057.1:184444-203835 GCA_009829795.1 Lasiodiplodia gonubiensis | reverse complement strand
AAAAAAAAAAAAAAAAAAAAAGGCAGAAAAAAATGTAGAGCACGCGTCTGGTTTCACAACATAATGGCGTCGCTCGCATGCATCGCCCTTTGTCCAATCTCATGTCTTGGCTCTAGTGGTGGTTAACTACATGGAAAACCGGATGACTTTCTCTATCTACTTTCCCTCAATGCGCGCGGGCGAGGCCGTGCCATACCAAGATTCCTTTTCCTTTTCCGGCAACGAATGTTATTAAAAGACATGGTCGCCAGTTCCGTCGCGCGCAATGAATACTCGGGGCTATTGTGATCGTGACAAGCAAACGGGCTGGGGAAAGGCTTGGGGGACGGGGCCGTTGATAGTGATGTTGAAGAGGAGGGGGTGATTCAGCCTTCGGCTACTGCTGCCCGGAACCGCCATGTGGTCGTAAAGGGTGTGCGTGATGATTTTGAATGGGGGTACTATTGGGGCATTATGGGTGTTCGTTCATATGTGCACTTTCTCCTCCCTCCGAAATCTACTCCTTGAAGAGGGCCTCGTTCTCCTGCTGCGCCTTGATGAAGGCCTCCTTGAAGAGGTTGGCATCTGCGATCTTGGTTAACTCGTGGCTCGAGCTCTCAAAACTTTGCGCGCGGGCACTTACTCTCGCTGTTGGCGAAGCGGATCGCGAGCGTCTGAGCCTCAGGCTCGCCTTCGCTGACATCCGCGGCGGCATTCCAGACCCAGCTGCGGTCGCTGCCAACGTTGGGCGACAGCTTCATGTCGGGGACGACTGCGAATAAATGTCAGCAACCACTCGCCCTCAGCCCGACCGAGACACATACCGTAGTGGTTGGCGCAGACCTTGAGGGTCTTGTCACGCCTCATGACCAGACGAGTCTTGCCGTTCTCCTTGTGCTTCAGCAGGCGGACGTCTCCAGTGCCGCGCTCCTTCCACTCCCTCGACTCGCGGTCGAACTTGAAGAGCTTGGCGCGCATCTTGAAGACCTGCTCCTCCAGCTCCTCGTTGGTCTTCGTCTCGACCTTCTCGGTCAGGTGAACGACGGGCTTGAACTCAACATCGGGCTCGTGGTTCTCGGGCTCCTCGTCCTGTACAGCCGCCCAAGGTGGTCAGCTCTGCACGCGCGCGGTCAGCGTCGTGGATGAAGACTTACCTCATCAGCCTTCTTGGCCTTGGAAGAGCCGGACGGTTCGTTGACATCGTCCTCCTCTTCCTTCTTCTCCTTCTTGGGGCCGCCGCCAAACATGGAAAAGACGGCAGAGGTGGTGGCGGACGCAGCGTCGGCGACCTTGCCGGTGACGCCAGAGCCCTCGGCAGCCTTCTCGTCCTTGGACTCGGTCGCGCCGGCGGTCACCTTCTCAGTCTCGTCCTTCGCGAGCTGCGGCTCGAGGCCAGCCTTCGCCTCCTCGGCGGGGTCGAGCTTGGTAGCAGACGGCTCAGCCATTTTAGCGGTGGTCAGATGGAGTGCTGTTTGTGGATGCGCGATCGCGAAAAGTCAATAATGGCGTGGTTGCGGGGAGCGCAAGCGTAGACAGGCTGCAGCGCACAGAGTTGAGATGTGGGAGAAGTGGTGGTTTGCAAGATCAGAGAGCCCCTCGTTAGCCAGCCAGCAAAACATTGCCTTGGCACGCTTGCCCGCGTTCCACGTGACTTTGCGATAAGATCGGACTGCTGCGATTCATGCCCGAGGCGCGTGCGAATGTGGGCCTTTTTTCTGCCTTGCGCGCATCCCATCTGTTCTCTGATGCAATCATCACGAGCACCTGCCCTGCCAATCCGCCAGGGAGGGGGGTGCTGCAACCGACCGCCAGGTTGGACCCTTGTCAGCACGCAACACCACAAAGCCCCAGTCTGCCAGCCTTGACGAAACCTTCGAGAGCAATTTGCACATTGTAAGTCATAACTATCTTTCCTATTTCCATCATCGGTGAGGGCATGTTCTTCGAACTGACTGGAAAGTATTGAGAAAAGTACCCCGTTCCCCAGTCTGGCAACATCCCCTCCTGTCATTTCGTGCCTAAGAGTTCATTGCAGCCAAGAGTCCTTTACGTGAATTCCTCCCAGCGCCGAATTAAAAGAAAGCACCCAATGAATGTACGAATACTCCATATCCGATGCGCCTGCGCAAAACCACCCGTCACGGCATCGTAAGCATTCATTTACGGCTTGGCCTTCTTTCCGCAAGGTCTCTCCTTCATCGGCCTGCCCTCTCCGTTATGCCTCTGTCCCTGCTTGTCCTGCGGCTTCTTCAGTCCCAGCCTGCGGGCGATCTTATTGGCATTCCGACGGGCTTTGTTGACAGGCTTCACCAAATCAAGCTGCTTGGCTGCGTCAACAATGCTGCTGGCCACGTCCTTGTGCTTCTCGCGGATCTTGCTGCTGGCGGAGAGCGTCTGGTTGAATAACTGGAGCGCTTTCTGCGCACCCGCATCGGCCGAATGGAGAATGACATCTGTTATGTTCTTGCTGGTGCCGCGGAAGGCTTGAAGTCCCTTGAATAGGACCAGAGATGTGTTTCTCGCGTTCGACTGCGCAATGGCGAGATCCGTCTTCATCACATCAGCCCAGCGAGACATCTTGAGCCAAGGAGAGCCGAAGTCAACGGTGAAGTTCTGCGGCTTTATCTTTGGCCTGGACTCGGTGCAGATCGTTACGTTGAGAGTACCATAGGCATCCTTGGGTTCAACGCTCACAGCATGGACACCCTCCACGAGTTGCTCGGTTGTGAAGGGAACGTTCTCTAAACCGCGCTGGACACGGATGACAAGCTTCGGCGCTTTCCACAACGAGGCCAGGTTCTTGGGTGGCGTCAAGACGAAGTGGCGGTCGCCGACAACTCGCAATTTGAAGTCTCCAGAGTCGTTTGCTCTAGGCGAAAATGGATGTTCGACTACGCTGACTGACTTGGTAGTGGCGTCCTTGGACGAGTCTTTATCAGAGCGAGATGTGGCATCTGAAGCTGCCGTTGCATTGGGGTCGAGCTCGCGTTGTATTACCGAGACGTCTGTCTTTGCACCGGTGAAGGCCTGAAGAGCCGAGTTCAATGCGGCGTCCTGTTCGGCCTTCTGAACGGCGTTGTTCTGGACCGCCGGGAAGGTTACGCCTCCGAATAGCATTGCGACAATTGAACTGACGAGCAGTCCAGCGACAAGAAAAGCCAACCGCGGTTGGGCCTGCACAATATCCCGGACATGGTCCGCAGACTCCATGAGCCATGCCTTCATTCCATTCTTCTTCGTCTCTTCATCCTCATCTTCCCTATCAATCTTGTCTCCATCAGAACCCACTCCAATGCATGCGAGGTGACGGCTGAGCTGAGCGTCATCAAGGCTAAGGAAACTGTTCAGGTCAATGGGCACAACACCAATCTCCTCTTCGCCTGATTTGACGCAGATCCTCAGTGATTTGCTGTTCGGGGCGAAACTGTAATATCCACCGACAGGGCTCGAAAGAGAAACGCTAATAATCGGGACGCTCCTATCAGCCATGATATCCCGCAGATTCATCAGGCTCTCGTCCTCCAAGCGAATGAGATCCATGGGCTGGTTGCACATGACGACCAAATTCGGAAGAGTAGTGGGAATGCTATCGGCGAACATGTCTGAGCTCTGGTCATCCTGGTTGAAGATCTCTTTGACCACGACATCGCTACCGAAAGAAGACATGCGGATGCCCGTAGCACAAGTCTTGGACGACCAGGACTCGGGCTGTCCAGCCTTCAGAGCTGCAGCCAACTTGTCCGTTATCAGATGCTCAGGGCTCTTAGTGTCGTTGGGCATCGAGAACGGAAAGCCAGCGAAGAGTATCCGGAAAGGGCCGGTCCAATTCAGGGTTTCGTTGGCGACCGAATACTTGAGTTCGTCCATGGACGCCCCCGACATACCCGTCCACTGCGAATCGTAAGAACGAACGATGGGCTGGATCAGGTGGATACAGTCCTTGTCGACGATCTCATGTGGCTTCTCGGTTATGGTCGAGGCTTCTGGGGTGCGAATATCAGGTCGGGTGGTGATTCCAGAGTCGGAAGGCTGGAAGACAGGCTCGGGTGTCTCGTGCTCATCGTCGGATGGCGCCTCCTCCTCGTCGCCATTGACGCTGCGAGTCTCCTCTAGGTTCGAGTTGACAAGAGCGAAACTGCCCGAGGAGACCGTCTCAGCACCGTCGTCGTCGGACGGGACAAGGACACCCGAAGAGTCCATGAAATCGTAAGAGTCCTCGTGTGCCGCCATTTTGTCTTTCACGAACTCCACCGAGTCCGTTGTGTTGGGAGAAGGGAGGGGGCAGTTGCGGCTCCGCTTTGTGCTTTGGGAGGCGGCTTGCCGGGGAGGGGGTCTGTAGTTCGCAACTCGGTCGTTGGCCGTGAGGTTCTCGGGCGAGATGTCGCGGCTTAGCGGTGGCGAAGGCGGCGTAGCAGCGTCTGAGTGCGGTGAGTAGGTGCTATCTTCTGTGCGTGGCAGGCGAAGGTCCATGTTGGGCAGGTAGGCGGCAGGCGAGGGAAGAGCTCCCGAGGCCACGACGGTTGACGCAGCGAATGACGACAGACGGTGCTGCAAGCCCCTGGGCGCGGTGGACTCTTAAAGAACGCAAGGAAATTAAGAAACAGCGCAGTGCGTGAAAGGGCTCTGTGCAAACGAGGAAGCCAGCTTACTTGGAGGGGAGTGACCCGTGGTTTGTGGGAGGTAGCTGCCTGAAGCACGTAGGGTCTAGTTCACACCGGGGCGAGCTCGCGGGGGAACGGCTGATCACGAGTAGGAGGGAAACGGCTGCGGGCAGGCCACGCTTGAAAGGTGAAAGACGGCGTCCGCTGCAGCGAATGCAGCCAGACAACTTGAGGGGTTTGCAAGTACCTGCACGTTGGTGTACAGAGTTGCAGAAGAGCTAGGTGCTCGGGGACGCAAGGCAACGCGCAGCGCCGTGGTCATGCTCCCGCGGCCTGGCGGGGCTTATCGCTTATCGCTGCCTCCGCGCCTCCTAACTGATCCGCCCAGAGTCACATGCACGTCCTTTTCCGGCGTCATTTCGAATACCGTACGTTGTAGATTAATTTACACTCTTCATGCCTTGACCAGCTTGGAAAATCGCACATAAACCAACCTGCCGCCCGTGACCGCTTCATGCACTTCGTCTCCTTCGTTGCAACGAGGCCAACAACAAGAAACGCGCTGCGCCCTTCGCTCTGAGCCAACAGACTTGCAGACCCAAACCCTTGCCTGGAAAAGGTATATTATGCCGCAAAGAAGAACCCGACATGAACTTTGATAACGCCGTCGATCCCGTATTCCCCTGCCTGCGGAGCCGCATCTACGGGCTTGACCAGCCGCCTGCGACGTCTACCCACTCCGCCAGACAGCTTCCCTGCTTGCCTTCAACATCAACAATGTCCGTGTCGCATTTACATCTGCATCCAACTCCATTCTCCTTCGGCGGGTCCGGCGTGGCCCAGTACTCGTCCTCCTCCATGCGCTTCTTCTCGTCCAGCGTCGTCTTCTCGAGGTACGGAATGTGATCGAGTTGGCGTGCGGGTGCGTTTGCAGGGCAATGCTGGATCGTCGTGTGCCGGTAGCCAAAGTCGCGGAAGTAGTGAATATCACCAGGGCCGAGTAGAGCACCCGCCGCGAGAGAGTGGATAGGTGCGTCTCCCCACTGGAAACAGTTAGCGGACCGTCCGCGAGCGTTGCCACGGGATCAACTTACTCGTTCCATCCAAAATCCTCCGCTGCGGTCCATCATCTCGAAAAAGTCATTGTACTCCTTGCTTCTGAACCAGTCAAGTCTAGCGATTTCGAAGTTGCTCCAGAAGTGACACATGTTGTACGATTCGCCCTCCATTGCCTCAGGGTCAATCTCGGGAAGAGCGCCAGAGGCAGGGTCGGTGTTGAGGATCTCCTCCGGAAGCGGCTTCTTGTACTTGGGATCCTCCTTGGGTGGTTCTTCCGGTTCTTCCTTGGGCTCGGGCTTTTCCACAAACATCTCCCATAGGCCCTTCGATTTCAGGTTGTGCTTGCGCTTGTAAGCCGACGCGTAGCGGAAAATGTTGGGTACCGTCTCCCTCAGTTCCTTGACAGCGATGGTAAAGCCGTACGTCTTGTTGTTGCGTTCCATGTGAATGAAGGGGTCGCTAGTGAAAGTCAGTCTTGCGTGACCATAAAACGCAATGGAATGAGCGACGTACTAAGTGATATCGCAAAAGTACTTGATCTCGGGCTCGAGGCGCCAGTACCAGGTGTACTTCTGGAGCAGCTCATGCTTGTAGAAGAACCTGCCAGATGATGTCAGAGAATGCACTTCACAATCCTTGCTGCAGGGGAGCCATACCCGGAGTAGAAACGGCACATGTGATGATAGCTCTCCATGCCACCGTACATGATAGCCTGGTCACCCTGCTTCGAAATGCCTTCCTTCGCAACATCCTTATCAACCCAGTCCGGGAAACCCCACATCGAGTCGTCGATCTTGCCCCACTCGACCGGAGCGCTGGTGTAGTTCAAGACCGTCTCCTTGAAAGTCTGATTGAAATCGCCATCGTTCAGGAAGACGTAGGGGTAGTGGAACCACCTGTTAAAGTGCCTCTCGATGGACTTGATTGACTGTATCACGCCGTCCAATTCCTTATTCCGCGCCAAGACAACGAACGCCGCATTTGCCTTTTCATGATCCTCAGGTCTCTTCGGGGGTTCTAAGCAGCCGGGGAAGAAGACTTTGTCGTACTTTTCGTTGATTTTCCTGCAGTAACCAATCACGTCAGAAATTGTGACATGCCAGGGGACATGTGCGGGAGAACAAACCTGATAGACGGAGGAGCGCCTGCCGGCACCAGCAACTTCCCGGGCGACGAGGGATGTCGCACAAAAATGATGACGATTAGGATTATGACGATGGCGGGGAAGAGGAGGACGAGACCGAGGGGTATCGAGATGGAGGAGTTGCCTTTGAGGCGTATACGGCGTCGGAGGAAAGCTAGGCGCGGCGATAGTCGGTCAAGCTTGGAGTCCTCGCCGTTTAGCGGAGCGGCGGGGCGCGCCGTCGGTATGCGCTTCTTGAGACTTTGAAGGAACGACATGTGTGCGACTTGTGGAGCGCGTCGGGGGCGGGAGAGAAGCTACTGCGATTGCTGCTGCGGGCTCTGTTCGCCGCTCTCGAGCCTGACGACGGCTTCGAGCTCGGCGAGCCTTGCGTCCGGGGGCGGGTGCACGATGCAGAGGCCCGGGCCCGCAAAGAGGTCGTGCGAAGCTCTGGCGAGGGCGGGTGAGTCGAGGACGGAGTGCTGTCGCGCCGCGTGCGAAGATTCCCGGGAGAGCGAAACGAGCGGCTGCAGAGCGGTCGGAAACTCCAAAGCCAGCGCCGCCGCGCAAAAAATCGCAGCGCGGAGGATCGCGCGGGCAGAGAGAAGGGGTCGGGGGCTTCGACCTAGGATCTCGTGTTGTTGTCGGGGGAGAGGTTTTGGCGTGCAGGTAATTGGCGGAGAGGGAGGATTGAGTGCGGCAGGAGGCCAAGAAGAGCACGCTGACAGCTAGAACGCTCCTGCTCCGCGACAGGGATTCGGGATTCGCAACGCCGGGGCTGCACGAGTCGGCGCAGGAGAGTCTGGTTCCGGTACTGCAGCGGCGAGTGTGCAGCACTACTGAGTGCAGGCTGAGTTTGTTTCTTCACGTCGGGGCGCGGCTGGCTGGCAATTGGCAGCTTACGACACCTCGCAGTGATTGATGGACTGCGGCTAAAACGCGTTAGCAGCCCCTTGCCCTTGAAGCGGTTTCGCTGCCGCTCCGCTGCAAGCCTGGGTTCGCGCTGGTGGCTCACGCCCAGAGAAAAGTGCCGGTCTTGCGCTGCGCACGCCGCTCGAAACCGAAAGCTGTCCTATTCTCCGTCGTCGCCCTAGACACGCGGCGCACGGCGCCCAGCCTCTAGCCAACCCGCGCAACCAGGCCTCGCCAATCTTCGCCCTCCTCCTGTCACCCGCTGCCACCGCTCTCCCTCAAATTTCCCCTTGCGCCCTATCGCCACGTGACGCGACCCGACGGAAGACGGGTCCCAAGGAACTCACTCTTCTGGCGCGCTGCCCCTAAGAATAGCGCCGCGCCACGACATTCTCCGCTTCTCGGGGAAGAGGCCGCACCTCAGACAAAACAATCTTTGCCGTGCTACGGTTCAAACAGGCAGCAACGAAGCCTGGATTACACGTAATCCACTAACCGGCATAACGATGGCGTTCAATGCTAAGAACCTCAGCTATGGTAATCTATCTCCGCCAAACCATTTAATATAGCACCCGTGCCTAGAACCTGCAATATTGGATTGATGAGAACGCTCTTTTCCCCTCCCCCTTCTTCCATCCTGTACATGGCTCGTCTGACCGGTCCTGCTTCAAAACGAGCTGACGCCCTCTGGCAGACCGCAAGGAGCCTGCTTTCTTGCGCCGTATGAAGGGCGACTTGAGTGCTGGCCGCGATACTGACCGCCACGAGCGGCCCATCGCAAGACCTAAGCGCTCGAAGCGTGACGATGAAGAGGATGATGGGCCCACGTATGTGATCGAAGAGAGCAACGACACGCTCACCAAGGCCGAATACGAGGCTTTGGTTAATGGCGGTACCGAGACTGCCAATAACACCTCAGATGCAGCCAAGGAAAAAGACGGCGATGAGGCTGTCGTTGAGAAAGGAAAGCCAAAGCAGCAACAAGTTGCCTCTGTGGGCGGTGCCTCGAAGAAGAGAAAAGCTGTAAAGATTGGTGGCGATGTCGACGAAGAAGAGGGCGACGAAGGCGAAGCAACTGAGAAGTCAGGAAAAACGGAGGAGCCGCATAAGAAAGACATTAAGCCCAAGAAGCCCAAGAAAAAGACAAAGGCCGTGAAGCTTTCCTTTGGCGATGAAGAGTAACGGAAGATTAGGGTTAAAAATTGGATTATAGTGGCTCAGAGGCAGGTAATACATTATCACGAAGTAGCCTTGATGTTGCATAGATACCAGAGGGTGGCATTGCTAGCACCTCATGCGGTTCACGTCTACCACCTGAGTGTGTCGCGCCATTGAGAGTAGTCAGCATGGGAATTAAACTACTTTCGCAGACTATCTTAGATAATTATCTCCCGGGACTAACCGTAATCATGCTAATAGGCATTTGAACGTGACTCGTGCATGCTCAATCTTCTTACAATCTAACGGGGCAATTGTGGACTTCATTCTGTAAACGTGTGGAGGGTGGTATCTACGCAAAGTGATGGTATATAGACAAGGGAAAAGATGCACAGCAGAGGAAGTAAAAAGGGAAAAGACAACAACTTCGCCTTGAACACCCATGCAAATGGCCCGCCTTGCGACAGCCGGATTTTCGTCTTTTTGATCGTCAATTACCTGCCCTCCGAAAGCTATGATTTGCAGCACCCTACCAATGAGAGCTTGGCTCTTGAGCGGTCTCGAGCCGTCGAAACGAAGTCGGGTTTTATGCGTCGTACGCAGCAGCAACGCCAGGTGCGGGGCCCTCAAGGTCGACACGGTCGACACTGTGTCTGATGTCGTGGCTCTCACGGACAAGGTTACCAAAGTACTTGCGAGCGACTTCAGACTCTTCCTTGAATTTGGTCGTCTTCTCCCTCTTGACCTGCAGTTCCTCGACGCTGCGCTGGAGTCCGACACGAAGTTCATCTGCCGGAAGCTTGAGTGCTTTGCGCACCTCTGAGCTGATACGAGAAGCATTGGCATGCGTGTAGTCGAGTAATTCGAGCTGCGCCGAGAGCTTGGTGCTGAGGCGACGCGGAAGGGACTTCGGGATAGACTGCAAGGCGTACGCAATGCCAAGTCCGACTGTAAGATGTTAGAAATTGTAAACTTCAAACGATTCGCCGCTGAAAAGAGCTTACCAGCCAGGACGAGACTAGGAACAACCATCTTGCGAAGGCCGTTTGAGCCCATGATCCTCATCGCGCCCATTGCGCCGTCGACCCAACTCATACCGCCAACCACTCTGCTGCCTACAACACCAGCAACAGTCACAGCCATACTCGTGCCAGCGAACTTCTCCTGGCGCTCCCACAAATTGGTCAAATCGAAGAAGTCCCACACGTCAACATCAAAATCAACCTGCCTCGCAAGAGCGTCCCGTCTCTTACGGAACATCTTCTCGGGATGGAATGTAAGATGAGACCAATCATCGCCCAAATGCAGAATTCCCAAGCTGGATATTCTCCTGAAGCCAATGGTCGTCTGTTCCCTAGCGTAATCTTCGCAGCTGAAGACGCTCTCGGAGATCTCCTGGATCATGGCAGCCTTGATCTCCTCTGCGTAATCGAACGCGCTGAATAAGCCAGGGTACGCAAGTCCAAGGTCGTGTTCAGCGACGCGGGCAATAGTTGTCGTCACCGTGTCCCGGGTGTATTCGTAGACGTCGGCGGCAGTCTCTTCGATGGTGTGATCTGCATCTTGACTGGCCTCGATTCGAGATTTCTTGGACTGCTCATATGCTGGCTCTAGCTCCTTGAGTTCGCTGGTGACACGATCCAACTCGGCTTGCGCCATGTCACGGTTGACCGTTGCAAGATTGTTAAGATCTCCGAGAAGGTTCATGAGGTACGTTTTTGCCGGTGCCAACTTGGAGCGTGCCCTTTTTTCTAACACGAATCGCCTTAGGGCCGCTTCCAGTTCTTCGAAGTCCCGGATCTTTTCCTTCTCTTTTCCTTTGCCCTTGGGTTCGCCTTTGTCATCATCGTCAGGATCTCCTCCAGGGCCGCCATCACCAGAGCCCGAGCCAGACCCACCAGTCATCTCCAGAGGAGCTACAGGAATGGCGCGGCTGGTGACGAAATGAACAAGCTCAGACGACTCCTTGAAAGTGGCCGGGCTCATCTTAGCAACCTGCTTCAGGATCTGGTCCTGGCAACGCTTCTTGTCCCGGATATTGTCAAAGCCGTTCACAACCATAAACATATACGCCTTCTCCCTAGCTGCATTGAAGATGAACTCCTTCGCAGACAGCGTAAAGTGATTGGCCGCAGAGACGACAAAGACAACCACATCGATCTCTTCCTGGCGGGCAAAGACTGCAGTAGTCTTCAAGGAGTCTGCATTGAGACCAGGGGCATCGATAAGGGCAATATCCACCACTCCGTTGTTCAAAAGCGACTCGTCGACAGAGCGAATGTCCTTGATGTAGATCTTGCAAGAGGCGTAACGGTCGTTCTCCAACACAATATCCTCAAGCTGTGGAATAGTGTAGACGTCATAAGTCGCCTCATTGTCGCGGTTGTAAACGGATCCAATCGGAATTGCGTGCACCTCTTCGATGCCGCCGTTGTCTCTCGAATCCAAGACCTCGCAGAAGATGCTTGTGCAGGGCTGCTGATCTTCGGGCAAGATCTTCCTACGTAGCAAAGCATTGCAGAATGTAGACTTGCCAGCATTAAGATCGCCAGTAACCAGGACCTTACTGGACGTGTCCTCGATGCGCTCCCGGAGAGAGAACAGATGGCGAATGCTCTTGTTGATCTGTCCGTCAAGCAACTGGGCAATGGCCCCTTTCTCCAGGGAGTGGACCAATTCGGTTTGCGACAAAGCACCCATCTTGAGATCAATCTTTAGGACGGAAAAGTCCTGTGCCAATTGTGGCGTGACCAGGCGCGGTTCCTGTGCAGGCCTCTGAGATGCCGCCGAGCTTGCTTCGGCCGTCGTCGAGCTCTCTCCCAGCGACGTGCCAGCGCGCCTAAGAGGCGTAGGCCGATTCGGCGAGTCCTGCTCCACACCACGGTGGTTGTCCCAGGTCGACTGAGTGTGTTGAATTCCAGGACGCGGTTCTGAGTGGCCATTAGCTGGGGCAGGAGCGTCTGAGCGCTGGACCTGAGGATAGTGCGCTGGCCATTGCAGGTTCATCGACTGGAGCTTCTTCAATGTCTCCACGGTCCGGCCGATGGAGCGAGCTAGAGCCGACCTATTCTGGTTATAGAACAGCTGATGGATATGGCTGGCAAGGGTGCGCCGCTCGTGCTCGGACGCAGGATTGGATTCGCCGGGCAATAGAGGAGTGTGACTGGGGGTCGGACGGTCCTCAGTAATGCCGGGATGCCACCCAGAACGCGCGCTGCTGCCGTCGGCAATGCTACCGCCGTAGCCGGAATCATCGTCGAGCATGGCGGCGAGGCGACTGGCACTCTCTGAGACTGAGCCGGTGCCGACAGTCATGTATGAAGGGCGGCGTGATGTGGAGGGCGAAAGGTAGGATTCGGGGTGGCGGCCGCGCGGGTTGCCGGAAGGCGACGCATAGCCGCTGCCGGAGGGCTTGCTGGGATCCATCACGAGCTTAGGGATAGTGTTCGGTCGTGGTTGTGCATGTCGCGAAGCGTTGGAGCGCTGCGCGTTGAGGAGGAAGAGTCGTGGTGTGGTAACGAGAGTCAAAGTTCGAACCAGAAATGCGACCGCGCCAAGCTCCGTCGCTCGGACCACCAGCGCGGGCGGATGTCATCACCTGCAGCTCCCACCTCTCCTCCCCCACCCTGCCGCCCGCACAAGTGCTGCATCCCGCGAAAGACGTTTCCGAAAAGAGCTTCTCTACTCACACCCCTCTGCACACCCGTTGCAACCGTACCGCCACCATGAATGTTTGTCGCCCTCCGTCCGCGCCCTTTGCCCGCGCCCTCGGCGTCGACTAGGCACTGACCGCGCCATGTAGATCGTGGAATGGGCCTTTGGCAAGCGCATGACGCCGCAGGAGCGGCTGCGCAAACACCAACGGGCCCTCGAGAAGACGCAGCGTGAGCTCGACCGTGAGCGCGTCAAGCTGGAAAACCAAGAGAAGAAGCTGGTGTCGGACATCAAAAAGAGCGCCAAGAATGGTCAAATGGGTCCTCTGCGCATCCAGGCAAAGGACTTGGTGAGGACAAGGAGGTATAGACTGCCCAAGGCTGTGATAGAGGGCTGGCATTTGCTGACACGGCCTCTCTAGGTATATCCAGAAGTTCTACCAAATGCGCACGCAACTACAGGCGATATCACTGCGGATACAAGTACGTTCAGCAGCGCTGTGCTCGTCGCACCAGATACTTATTCATATTGCAGACGGTCCGCAGTAACGAGCAAATGATGCAGTCTATGAAGGGCGCAACGGCTCTGTTGGGCAGCATGAACAGACAGATGAACCTCCCTGCACTTCAGAGAATAGCGATGGAATTCGAGAAGGAGAACGACATCATGGACCAGAGGCAAGAGATGATGGACGATGCCATCGACGATGTCACCGGGTTGGAGGACGAGGAGGAGGGCGAAGAGGTTGTGCAACAGGTCTTGGACGAGATTGGTGTGGACCTAGGACAAGCGGTATGTCTCTTCGGTGGATGTTGTTTTGCAGCTGCTAACACCGCATTCAGCTTGGCGAGACGCCGACGGGCCTCCAGAAATCGGGCGTCGCTGAAGGCAAAGTAGCACAGGCTGTCGGCGGAGGTGACCCAGATGACGACGATCTGCAAGCAAGACTCGACAGCCTGCGACGATGATTTAGAACAGAGCAGCGCGCGCCGGCAGTCAGCTGTCCGGCGCAGACGCCGCAGGCTCGGGGACATGCGTGTAACCTCCGCCCCTCGGACCGGGCGAAATTTTAATCCCCGTCGGGATGCCGGATGAGCAGCGAGTGATCAGGCGTTCGGGCGCAGACATGGCTACCCCTGACGAGCCCCGTCGAGGAAAGCGACATTTCTACAAGCGACCGCATTAGGTCTCAGAAGCCGAAGTCTCATACCCTTTTTGTTGTTTATGGTGGGTGGGTCGTCTAGGATGCGGACAGGGCGCGCAGGCATGGGCACGGTTTTGCGTAGAGGGCGTTCCAGCACATTTGCAGCCAGAAATAGTAGACACAATTGCGCAACGCGAACTGCCGCGTATCAGAAGAGCGCCAGACGTGCGCTGTGCGTGTGGGGCTGTCCGACCACGGCAGGCCGGGCACAAACGCCGTGACGTGCTGCAGCAACGGCGTCGGTCGTGTGCTCGCGCAGCGCTCGCTGTAGTGGCTGCACGCGCCCGGGTCTGGCTGCGCGCTGGCTTGAGACTGTGTCTGGGGCATGTAGTCTTTATGAGGCGAGAATGCACGCGAACAGCGACAGCGCTTTGATTGTGCCTCGCTACGTCATGCAGAGCAACTCCGGCGCTGCCGCTCTCTAGTTTAGGTACGGGGTCGCTCTCGAGAGAGCGCGTCGCGCCCAGCTCCACCGGTCCGCCAGGTCCTGCTCCAGACACCTAGCAGCATCTACGCAAGCCCGCCAGGACGTCGCGCGGCGTCATTGATCCGCCCCCGCTCGTCCACCTCTTCCTGCCGTCCGCCGCGACCTTTGCTGCACCCGCAAGCACTGCCTGCGCGCCCTGCCTCCTGTGCGCATCGTCTGCTTAAATCAGCCCCGCCGCGGATCAGTGGGTACTCCATCTGGAAGCCTTGTGCACAGCGTCCCCAGCCTCTCGGTTGCCGCAGCCTCAAGTCTGCGCTCACCTCTTGCACATCGCACTGACCTCACCACTGACGACCGATTCCTGTGCGGCAGCTGCCAGTGCCGCCCCCGCTGCGACGTACCTGTGGTCCCGCGCTTGAGACACCGCCCCCCTTCACCACCAGTCCCACGCCCAAGCGCCACTGTTCCGCGACCCCTCGATATCCGCTCGTCTCCGCGCCGTCCAGCAACAGCACACAGCCCGCTCCGACCGACGCGCTCAGTCGTGTGCGCTCACAGCATCCAATCTGGCAGGCGGCAAGCGGAGGAGCTTTTCCAGCCAGGGAGGCCTGTTGAACAGGATGTTCGGCAGCTCTTCCGCGCCTGGAAAGGACATTAAGGAAGACGAGGCGGCTGTCGATGCCAATGCCCCCAATGATACGCGCAAGGCGCCCCCCATCGACATCCCCAGCGATGCCAACGCCGCCGGCGAGAAACGCACCAGCACCGCAGGCAGCCCTTCCAACGGCAAGTCGAGCGAGGACGCCAGCCAGAACATCGAGAAAAAGCGACGGAGCAGTGGCGTCTCACGCGCAAGGGACATGCTCAACAGCGCGAAGCAATCGCTGCATCTGCAGAGCTCGTCGCCCACCTCATCCAATATCGAAAAGGCCGCGCAAACCCCGATCCAGAAGCTAAGCAAGACTGATCCGGCGCTGGGCGTGCCTCAAGGGTCGCAGAACAACTCCGCTGGCGACTCGCTACCCGGCCCGCACTCGACTTTCCGCGTGGGTGTCACGGAGGACAAGAACAAGAAATGCCGGAGAACCATGGAAGACACCCATGCATACCTCTACAACTTCCTGAGCACGCCGCAGCCTTCGCTCGAGCACTCTAAGCGCAAGGGATCTAGCTCTACGCAGGATTCCAAGCCAAGCCTGTCTGACATCTCAGAACAGCCGGTGCTGGAAACGGACAATGGCTACTTCGCCATCTTTGACGGTCACGCGGGCACTTTTGCCGCGGATTGGTGTGGAAAGAAGCTGCATTTGCTTCTCGAAGACGCTATTCGGAGGCAGCCCAACACGCCGATCCCCGAGCTGCTAGATCAGACCTTCACTAGCGTCGATCAGCAATTGGAGAAACTCCCCCTGAAGAACAGCGGCTGCACGGCTGTCATTGCCGTGTTGAGGTGGGAGGACAGGGTGCCAAATTCCAATTCAGCCACGGGCTCGACGTCAATCGCCCCGCTGGCTGCTGCTGCATCTTCGCGGGCCACGCAAGAAGTAAATGCCGATGTCACCGCCGCCGCGGATCCTTCTGGAGCGAACCCAGATGCGAACCCTGCCGTCCCAGCTCCGATTGAGCCCGGTGACCCTTCTGCCACCGAGGCCAAGCTCAGAGAATCCGCTTCCCGACAGCGTGTGCTGTACACGGCCAACGTTGGCGATGCTCGCATTGTCCTGTGTCGTAAAGGAAGGGCGCTCCGCCTGTCGTACGATCACAAAGGCAGTGACGAGAACGAAGGCAGACGCATCGCAAACGCCGGGGGACTGATTCTGAATAATCGCGTGAATGGCGTCTTGGCCGTCACCCGCGCCCTCGGCGATGCGTACATGAAGGACCTGGTAACCGGACATCCTTACACAACAGAGACTGTCATACAGCCCGACCAGGATGAGTTCATCATCCTGGCTTGTGATGGTGTAAGTAAACAAATCTTCTTCCTCTGCTAAGAAATGTATGACAGCTGACAAATCATGAAGCTCTGGGATGTTTGCTCTGACCAAGAAGCGGTGGATCTGGTCCGCAACATCAAAGACCCGCAAGCAGCATCGAAGACGCTCGTCGACCACGCTCTCTCGAGGTTTTCCACCGACAACCTCTCCTGCATGATTGTTCGCTTCGACAATGAGGCTTTGCTAGCAAGACAGAACGACTCGTCGATTGGCGTGGATGGAGATGCTCTCCACAAGAAAGGAGGCGTAAGCGAGACGGAATCGATTGTTGGACAGGTAAAGAAGAATCTTGGCGATGTCAGCGAGACAGACTTAGAGCGAGTCAGCGGCGAGATGATCCTGGAGGAAGAAGAAGCAGACCCAGGTCCTGAACTCAACCCAGAGGCGCTAAAGGCAGCGAGGAAGGACAACAAGAAGGACAAGGAACAGGAATAATCGTTTCAGCATTGTTCTTGGCAAAGTCAGGTTCGAGATCAGAGCTATGTGCCGTGGCAGCACGACCCTCAAGTAACATGCTTCCGAGGATAGGACTTTGCTTTGCATGGGGTGTGGACAGTGAGCGTTCGAGGCAGAAGGCCTGGCTTGCTTGCATGAAGCCTGCTGGCCTTCACATGTGACGCGATTGCAGATGTATCACGTAGCTGCTACATTCGCTTTTCATCTTTCCTTTTTTTTTTTTTCTTGCAGATTAGGACACAGCGGCAGTCTAGTTCGAAATGTGCTTTTTTTCAAGTCAGAAGCTGGCGCGTGGGACCCATAGGTGAAGCGGCGGCAGAGCCCTGGTTAAGCTTGCAATACGCGCATGAACGTTCCACACCATTGGGCGCTTGGCTCTCACAACTGACCGATGCTTGGCTCAGCAACATCAAGCGATTGGATGCCGGTGCGCTCGCAATGAACGGAGCGCAGTCGCATGCACGTGATTGCAGAGTGATTGCGGAGGATACCCCCCGTCGCAGATCGTTGCCAACCCCACAGCTGGTGGGCCCGCGACCTCACCACCGTAACTTTCTATCGTGACCTTCCATTTCGCTCCGCCACCCCGCGATCTTCGCCTGCAGCTCCAGCCCCTCCGTCGTGCACCTCTCCATGTGGCTGAGTCCCCGCAGTCGCCGCCATGTCCGCCGGAACAGAGGCTGCGGAATCCGCGAGGCCGTCTTCGCCCAGCGCTGCCACTGAGCAGCTCTCCCCGGCTCCCAACGGCCCCACCTTTGTCACCCCAGCCTCGTACCTGCGCCCTCCGCCTGCGTCACGCCCTTCGCAAGCTCCCAATGTGCTCACTCCCGCCGACAAGGAGCAGCTCGCGGCTCTGGTAAGTCAGGCAGCGACACCCGGCCGCGTTGCGGCGCAGGCGGTGAAGTCAGGGAACAAAGCTAACCCTGGAGCTTGATCTCTCCTTCAGCGCGCGATCCGAGCCTTCCTTAAAGTCCGAACGAGCTACGATGTCCTCCCTCTCAGCTTTCGCCTGATCATCTTCGACACTTCTTTGCTCGTTAAGAAAAGCCTAAACATCCTGATCCAAAACGGTGGGCTATGTGCACCCTCAGACGCGGTGGACATGATGCTGATAATTTCTTCCCCCCAGGAATCGTGTCTGCCCCGTTGTGGGATTCCAAAACCTCTACCTTCGCCGGCCTGCTTACGACGTCCGATTACATCAATGTCATCCAATACTACTGGCACAATCCTGACGCGCTGGCACAGATAGACCAGTTCCGACTGAACAATCTGCGTGGTAGGCTGATATGCGAACATGCGGTTTATACGGGAATCTAATACAGTGATAGACATTGAAAAGGCACTCGGGGTTACTCCCATCGAGACGGTGTCTATTCACCCGGAAAAACCACTCTACGAGGCATGCCGTCGAATGCTGGAGTCTCGAGCGAGGAGGATCCCCCTCGTCGACATTGACGACGAGACGCAGCGGCACATGGTTGTCAGTGTCGTGACACAGTACCGCATCCTGAAGTTCATTGCGGTCAACGTCAAGGAAACGGAGAACCTGAAGAAACCCCTGAAGGAAATCAACGTGGGGTCGTACGAAAATTTAGCAACTGCTTCCATGGATACCCCTGTCATGGATGTCATTCATATGTTGGTTCGGAAGAGCATCTCAAGCGTTCCAATTCTAGATAGAGACGGTAAGCAGCGCACAGATGCATTCCCTCCCGTGAGCAAAACTGATTGATATAGGCGTCGTTATCAACGTGTTCGAGGCGGTTGATGTCATTACGCTTATCAAGGGTGGCGTGTACGACGATCTGAATCTCACCGTCGGCGAGGCGCTGCTCAAGCGCAACGATGTAAGCTCTGTCTTTTCACATACAGCATCGCGATTGCTGACAGGTCCAGGACTTTGCCGGGATTTACACGTGCTCCATGTTCGATCGCCTGGACACCATCTTCGACACGATTCGCAAATCTCGTGTCCATCGCCTGGTGGTTATTGACGAGAATAATCGCCTGAAGGGCGTGCTGACTCTGAGCGACATTCTGGAATATGTTCTCCTGGAGGGCGAAGGGGACGAGACTTCGGCGTGAAATCCATAAGGCGAACACCGTCAACTCAGGCCCTAGCCCTCCCTGCCTTAATAAGTACAGCAAAGGTTCGCAGGCGGGGCGGGCAGCGTTTGTTTTCGGGTTACTTGTTTTAAGAGGATATGATTTGTTGTAATGCGATACGGGCAAGGAGGAGGATGCATATAACTGGATTGGATCTAGAGGCGTTTGCTGAGCATGTATTTTGGAACGGTCTCCTGCCTTTACAACGGAGTTACGAGGAATCGGGTTTTGCAAACGACCAAAGGATTTTTACCTGCCGATGCTGCAGGTGCTGTAAGCCTTCCGGCAGTCTTTATTCGCGCTGCTGCCTCCAAATTTTGATGCGACATGCCAAACTTGGACACCGGGTCAGCGAGGCACTATGGAGTACAACCAGACTCTCAAGCCTGGCTGCACTTCGTATTTGAGGACTTTTTGGGCCAACGAAAAGCGCACGATCGCCACGAAAGCACATCCTTCTCGTCTGCTTGTGAGATCGCCACCATATGGGCTAACGGGTGCCGGCGGTGCCGCGCACGACGCCAGTTGTTTGACCGTTGTCCTACTCAGGCAGGTAGTTCTCCCGAGCCGTGAGGATTCACCAGCCGATGAGATGGTTCTTCAGCTTGCGATTGGCCAAGGCAACCATATGTCGCATCCTTGCGCGAAGGAATGCTTCCTGTATGACGTTCTGTCGCACCGAACGGTCAGAAGACGGGTCGTAAGCTTTTGG
>RHKH01000057.1:164041-184317 GCA_009829795.1 Lasiodiplodia gonubiensis | reverse complement strand
CCGCTGCCTCGAAGTTATGGCCCAGCAAAAAAAAAAAAACGGTGGGCGAATTCTCTCGACAGGAGGACTGCAAGCTCTCGGCATAGTTTACCAAGCCTGCAGCGCAACTGGCTGCGTGGCACAAGCGGAATGGTGTCAGTTGTACGTACCACGCGACCGGGTAAATAAAAGTGAAAAATAAGCAACGCTGATGCTGTGAGTGGGTGGGTGAGAGAAAGGCTTCTGGAAGCCTGGAGTCAAGATTTGGCTAAGCCCAGCTAAGCCTAAGATCGAGGGCTCGCCAAATGCTTTTACCGCAGGCAGGCAGTTGCACCGACGCTACCCCCAGCCTTCGCCGAGGCTCGTTCGAGACCACCCCCGAGTCAGTAGCCAAACCCATCGCCATATTCCGCCTGGGCGCTGGGGCCCCGTTCCTCGCACGTTTCCGTTGGCAGTTTCGTTCTGTCCGCCGCCCGGCGTAAGCACGCTGCCTATCAAGATAGCTGCCCACGAAGCAGCCCACGGGCAGTCATGTCGAATTATCCCGTCTGATGGTGGACGTGGCGTGATGAGCGCGGGTAGCATCTGTGGCGAACCTATTTTCCTTCCCTTCGCCTGAGGTTTCTAGGGAATGTTGACGGGTAGTACTGCCGCGCTGACCAGAAATGACCTGCAGGTCCGCCATCGAACTGCGGGGAAGAGTGACCGGGTGCTTCTCCGCCCCGCTGAAGAGTCTCGAGGCTGCTTTGGATCGCACACGCGACCCCAGCCCAGCTCGGTGGGTACGACATACGAGCTAGTGCGGCCACTGTATCTCTTCGTCCCTCAGCCGCACCACACCACCATGCTTCCTCAAGCATCACACGGACCTCGCCTCGGCCGATGCTCACCTTTCCTCGCGTTGACACGGGCACGCCCGCGTCCAAAAGTGCCGGGAGAGGCCAGTCTGCATCATTGGCACGCTAAAAGCTTAACGCAACGCTTGAACGCCTCCTCTATCGCGCCCACGTACTCGACTACGCACGCGATATCGTTACGGATTGACATGGATACGCGGCGCTAATGGCGACAAAGGCAAGATAGCAACTGATTGCGGCCCGTATTGATACTCATCATTACCCCTTCGTCCTCCAGGAGCAAAGACGAGTAAGTCGATACGGCAACCAGCAAGGGTTCAAACATTCAAGCCCACGTCGGACATGGTCGCCACTTCGATCACTGATCCGCGAGGGGCGGCCGTCAGGGCCTCGTCGCGAGAGCAGTTCTGCTCTACACGCCAACGGAGTCCCCGCGACAGGCTAACCGTCTAAGGGAGGAGAGAGATGCAAAGAGGCGCAGGGCTAGGTCCAACTGCGGCGCGGGGGCGGGCACAAGGGCACCTTGTCGTTCCAGATCCAGTCTATCGCTGCCGCTTGAATATGCGCTTCGCGATTGGGCCCCCCGTAATGTGCGGTACCTACCGTGCGGGAGGCCTGCGTCTGGGCGCTGCGGCTTGTGTTGCTTGCGTGATAACGTTCCGGCTGGATGGGATGCTGCTGGCCAGCCGCCGGCTCCCTTGTACAGCGCTCGCTGCCGTGCGCCTGGTAGCTGGGGTATAAGACGGCCGGTGTCACTGCGTGCACTCGTTTCTGTGTTTCTCATATCCCTTGTATATCAAGTCTTCATCACGAGCGCTCCGCCGCCACCAACCGGGGCCTCAAGCTACCTGGACAGGGCTCGCCCCTCTTCTTTGTCTTTCTCCCTCCAACAGTCAAGCTAAGAGAGTCCTGCCATGGCTGAGAAGGACGTGTACTCCGTCGGTGTCGGCGAGAATGAATCGCACACCCACGAAACCCGTGACATCAAGGATGTCGTCAACGCGAAGGGTGGGGTGGTCGGCGAGGCTGCTGACGTCTACGGCGATGTTCAGACCGCTGAGGAATACGGATATGTCCACAGAGGGTCAGTAGTCAAGTGCTTTCAGTGCACATTATTCCTCCATTCCAGTCTTCATCCCCATCCTTCATTCTGTTTCATCAAGATGTCGCCATTCAGCCTTGCTGACAGTTCTCCAGGTTGAAGTCTCGTCACATCCAATTCATCGCCCTCGGTGGTACCATCGGCACTGGTCTCTTCCTCGGTATTGGCAAAGCTTTCGCTACGTCCGGCCCTCTTTCGGTCTTGCTTGGCTACTCGTTCACCGGTCTCGCTGTCTTCGGTATGATGAACTGTCTGGGCGAAATGACCACCTGGCTGCCCCTGCCTGGTGCAATCCCACAATACTGCGCACGCTACGTCGACCCTGCGCTCGGATTTGCCGTCGGATGGAACAGCTGGTATCAGGCGGCTATCACGCTATGTGCCGAAATCTCAGCGGCCGCCGTGGTCATTGGGTATTGGAATGATGAGATCAACCAGGGTGCTTGGATCACTATCATCATCGTGTTGGTGATTTGTCTCAACATCTTCGCGGTGGCCATCTACGGAGAAGCAGAGTTCATATTCGCATCGATCAAGATCATCACAATTGTCGGCCTGATCATCATGGCTTTGTGCCTGGATCTCGGGGGTGGTAACAAGCAGGGCCGTCTCGGATTCCGCTACTGGAAGGATCCTGGTGCGATGAAGGAGTACATTGGCACGGGCGACACAGGTCGCTTCCTTGGTCTCTTCGCCACGCTGGTCAACGCTGCTTTCTCGTACGGAGGTGTAGAGATGGTTGCCGTCGCTGCAGGTGAGGCCGACGACCCACGCCGCAACATCCCCAAGGCCGTGCGCCGCGTCTTCTGGCGTATCCTCTTCTTCTACGTCCTCGGCTCGCTGGCCATCGGCGTCCTGGTGCCCTCGGACGACGAGCACCTCCTTTCGGACGGGCCCGGCGCCGCGCGCTCGCCGTGGGTCATTGCCATCAACCGTGCGGGCGTTCCGGTGCTGCCGCACATCATCAACGCCGTGATCCTGACGTCTGCGTCGTCATCGGCCAACGCCTTCTTGTTCACGGGTTCGCGCTACCTGTTCGGCATCGCGCAGAACCACCAGGCACCCAAGTTCCTGCTCAAGTGCTCGCGCACCGGCGTGCCGTACTACTGCGTGGCCATCACCGCCGCCGTGTCGCTCCTGACGTACATGTCGCTGTCGTCGAGCGCCAACGAGGTCTTCTCGTGGATGATGAACCTGACGACCGTCGCCCAGCTCTTCACCTGGTGCAGCATCCTCATCGCCTACATCCGCTTCCGCAAGGCCTGCGAGGCCCAGGGCGTCTCCTATGACCAGTTGCCCTTCCGCTCCCGCGGCCAACCCTACGTTGCCTACTTTACCCTCGCCTACTTCGCCATCATTATCCTGTTCAATGGCTTCGCCGTCTTCACCAAGGGCAACTGGAGCATCGACGACTTCGTCACCGCGTACGTTGGCATCCCCATCTACTTTGGCTTGTATCTGTTCTGGAAGGTCTTCAAGCGCGAGCCCTTCGTCAAGTCGGCTGAGGCGGACATTTGGAGCGGCAAGGCGGCGCTGGATGCGCAGATCTGGCCGGAACGCCTGCCGAAGAATATCTGGGAGAGAATTTGGTTCTGGATTGCGTAAAATCGGTCGAGAAATTTCGATGCCTACTTGAAAGGAGGCGAACGGGTTGGCGGCTGTTTCCTCTTTGTTATTCTTTTGTGATATCCTGACGCGCTCATAGTGGGGAGGAAGAGATGGGAACGAGGAGTTATATGTAGTCATGATGTGCTATGGTCATTGAATGAACGATCCTTTATGATCATTTAATTACTTCATCGCTCGTTATTTCCGCTGCTGCTCTTGCGCTGGAGCTGCTCAGATGCTCACCTTTCGCTTGCGAACCGCCTCTCTTTAATTTTTTTTTTTTGACTGCTTACTATCTCGCGTGATTATCCCTTTATCCTTTTTTCTTTCTTATTTTTCTTCTATATTTCGTACCATCCAGCATAGCCGCTGTTGCTTCGTTATGGATTTTCGGAAAAGTAGCCCAAGTGGTAATTATCCGCTCTGACTCCGGAAAAAGTGAGGCACGACGGACAACCCCTCTCAACATTCTGCCACCGTTCCGTTCCACCTGCCCTTTCTCTCGGTCGGAAAAGCGCCGGGATGAAGGCAGGAAATCCTTCCATGTACCTCTTGACGCGGGGTTCGTGGGATGAAAGGCTCAGCGAGGGGAGTCTCGGACAGCGGCCGCCGGCTATATATGTTTTTGCGTGGTAGGTGTAGGTTTGAGACGAAAGGGAAATTGCTGGCGCTGGGATCTTCGGAGGCGGTTCGAGTAGCCGTTTTTGGATTGGGGGACAGTTAGTACAGCAAAATCCGTCGTGGAAGCGTAGCGCTGTATTGAGGCTGTGCCATGAAGAAGTGGAAGGGTAAAGCTTAGTTTGAGGTACAAATCTACGTATAATGTCCCGGGATAAGCTTAAAGTAGTTGGGGTTGCTTTTGTGTCGTCTCCTTGATGTCCACAGGGCTGAAGCAATCCTCACGCCATCCGAACGAGTTGCAACCACGAACACCAAATTCCATTCTATCCGTAGGGCATGGGCTATATCAGTAAGATGAACAGCAGCAGAATTTTTTCTTGTAGATGTTGCTTTGGAAGCGCATCTGCACCAGTGGAGGAAGAAGAAAAGAAATTCCATCCGTAGGTTAGGCATCCTCGCCACGCCCCACCAACTTCATGCTGAGTCACCCTGGTCTAACATGAATTATTCCAAGCCTCTGACTCTTCTCCCTCTTTGAGGCCGGCTTAAATAGAGACAGAATCCTCTAGTTTCTTCGTGCCCATGGCCACCGCACCACCACTCTTACCAACCTCTGCCACCTTTCTGCTGTCAGTAGCGCCATCCCTACCCGTAGCCTGCTTGTTCATCTTCTTCTCTAGCTTGGCGGCTCCATGCTTAGTATCGCTCCCTCCTCCCTCCTTCCCTTGCTCCCCTTCATCCAGATTATCCCGCAAGAACGTCCCCAGCCACAACAATCTACGCCAAGCCCCCTCACCCACGTCCTGCTTGATTTCGCGCAGGAATGCCTCAACCTCCTCTTCCCGTCGCCTGCCCTGCTGCCGCCGGTGCTCCGCGTACATGTCAGCCACCCACCGCGTCAGCCGTGCGGCCGTCCGCATCATTGGCGCCCCATGCTGTGCGTACTCAGCCGCGCGTCGTTCGGCTTTGCGGCGAAGCCCGCGCTGGTGCTGGATCTGCTGCGCGGCCGCGTCGAGTGAGCGCCGCAGCGACGCGAGGTCCGGACGGGTGGCGGTGGTGGGGGGCGATGATGGGTTGGCGTTGCGTGAAGAAGGGAAGAGGAGGCGCGGCTTCTTGGGGGCCTGGGCGTCGATGTCGATGTAGTCGCCGTCTTTCCTGTCTTTGCCGTCCTTGGTGAAGGGATTCTGGCGCTTGAGTTTGGAGGTAGAAGATGGTGGTTGAGATGGAGTGGGCGACAAGGTGTCAGAGCTCTTGCCGCTGCTGTGTGTCTGTTGTGAAGAAGTGAGGTCGCCGTTGGTATCAAAAGTGAGCTTACGGGAATTCGCCTTCACGGTGTTAGGCGTGGTCGTCGTTGCCGTCATCTTCTGCTCTACCTGATGTGGGAGATCGTGCGTAAGAGCAATGCTGCTGCTCGCCGAAGTGACAGCACCAAGCTCGATGGTGGGCTTCTTCTTCTTCTCTTCGTAATTATCTGGTATGGATCCTGTGAGGTCAAGGACGTCGATGGGCCGCCCTTGCTCATCCACCTCGTTGGACGAAGCCCATGGGTACTTCTTGTTACCTGTAACCTCCATCTTCAATCCAACCGCTACTGATCGGGTGAGAACGGTGAGAACGGTGAGGATGTTGTGGTTGTGATGAAGTTGTATTTGTAGAGTGTTGTGGTTGCCTGAGTACTGCAGATCTGACTGATGAGGGTTGTGTAGGGATTGTTTGGGAGCGGAGAAAGGTCACCTTTATATACACGCTCCTGCTCCCCGATCTATTGCTCGCCCGTGGTCGGGACGGGCAAGAACGGGCAAATTGGAAGGAGCATATGAGGGAGGAGCGCGGTGCAATGATGAAGGACCAGAGCTCTTGGCTGTTGCAGAAAGATGAATCAGTGAATGAAGAAACGTGCTGGAGAAAGCGAGTTGCTCGATTCTGATACTAGAAAATACATCAAAAGAATCTTTGCCAATACAATTCTGCTGCTGCTTTGCAAAGCTTCATAATGAAGTCCTCCTAACACTTGAAGCTACCCTAGGTGTCAGACCAAGCTTGCGACTAAGAACGCGAAAGATAGAGCGGAACCCCGGAAGAAGCTCAGACTCTGGATTTCTTCTAGAATGGGAAATCATCTTGTGTCTGCTAAATTGGGGTGGAGCGCGTGCTGGCGAAACCTTGGCCGTTGGGCGTGTATATAAACCACTGTCTTTTGTCCGTCACTTCATCTTCAACGTCAAGAAAACTACAACAGCCCGCGACAGAAGCAACAGCGACAACACACACACTCCAAGTAGTATACCTAAAGTCCTAGAAGCTTTCTGCTGGTGCTACTGATATCAATAGAACATTTACTGCATCGCACATCAAGATGCCGGGCGACAAGCGCGTCACCTTCGCCGAGACTCACCTGGGACCAGCAGGTGAGGCGACCGGCGAGCAAGCCAAGACGGGCACCTCGCCGCCGTATCATAAGCCCACGGCGCGCAGCTTGTCGCAGTTCCAAGACATGCTCGCCAAGACCTGTGAAGATTTCAAGAGCATGAAAGTGCGCAACGAGGAGGAGCTGGCGCGGGACTTCACTTCCAACGTTGAGGACAAGGACGCGCTCAAGAAGACGTTCCACGAGACATTGAAGCTTGGTGGCCAGAAGACGGGTCGGGCGCTGACCGAGATGTTGCTGACCGAATTCAAGGCGGCGGTGGAGGGGGAGGTGGCTGCGTAGGTTTCAAGCATCCGCAAGTTACTGGAGTCACTGATACACCAACAGGCAGGAAGAACGCCACGAACGCGAGCGTCGCGAGCGCCGGAAGTGATGGCCCGGCTGTTCAAGACTGTAGGCGGTCTTTGTGGAAAGGGAAAGGGACTGCTCAGAAAGGCTCGGCGGAATTGTTGTGAGGGAGTGCGCCATAACAATTTCTCTTTTGATAAGAGATGGTGAGAAAAGATAGAAGGCGTGGGAAATAGACCACTCGTCGCCTAGGGGCTTGTTGCGACCCACCCAAAGGTCATCAGCGAAAATGTTGTTGCACAACGTGTCTGAAAAAATGGACTGGCTAACGTCCTGAACAGGCAGGAATTACCACTGACGCCCAATTGTGTCGAGTCTGTCTCCTTTTCTCAGCCCCGCATTGGGCAGGACCAACCGCATGATCGTCCTGGTTTCAAAGCGGAGGATTCTGGACTCGAGGCGACACTCGACCGGCGGCTACGAGCGAGCTGTGAGAGGCGAAGCGCTTAGAATGCACGCAGCCCAACAATTTCTCGTTGTCGTGCTACGGTCCGGAAGAGGAACTGGCGAGCGCCGCCCAGCGGCGGGCGGCCGACGGCGCGTCGGGATTCCCCATGTGGACGGCTGAGCTGCCCCGCTGCACCCCGCAATGAGTTGCAGCCGACTGCGCCTGGCCAACCCGCGCGGGGCACGCTCACAAGCTGCGCGGAAGCCGGGACCAAGCCCAGCTCAACCTCAACTGAGGTTTGCGCCCCGAGTCGCGTGCGATGGCGACTGGCTCGGATACCCTCCCGCCATTCCTTCTTAAAGGCCGCCGCGCCAGACTGCTTTTCCTGTTGACACTGTCCCTCCGTTCTTCGACCGCCGCTTGCCAACTTCTACTGCCTACGCCAATTGTTCTGTCACATATCTCTTAGCCTATCCTCTCACGTTTTGAGGCTCAATTGGTATCCTCGCGCCTTCGAGTCCGGAAAACCACAGCCATCAACAATGTCCGGTATGTTGCGATCCCCAGCGCTGAGTTGCCACCTCTCGCGGGAGCTCCTCCGCTTTTGCCGCTCGCGCAGTGCACACTCCACCGTTCCACACTTTCCCCTCCTCATCCCCTTCTGCGCCGCAGTGGCGGCCCCAACAGACCCAATTCTTTTTGCTTCTTTCCCCTCCCCCGATCCTTTCGCCCACACGCTCATCATCCACCCACCCGACCTCTCCCCACTCGCCCCCAGCCTGCGCCTCCCAGCCCACCGGACCAGCGACCTCCCCTGGCGCGCAACAACACCATTGTGCTGACGAAAACCTGCTTTTCCCCGGCGCAGCCAAGCACTTCATCCACGATCCCACGCATCTGGTCAACCGCGCGCTGCAGGCCGTGACGCACACGAACCCGGCCGTCGCGCTCGATGCGGAGAACAAGGTCATCTACGCGCGGCCCACGCCCGCCACCGCGCAGAGCGTCTCGCTCGTGTCGGGCGGCGGCGCGGGCCACGAGCCCAGCTTCGCCGCCTTCGTCGGCCGCGGCATGCTTGCCGGAGCTGTCTCCGGCACCATCTTCGCGAGCCCCAATGCCGAGCAGATCAGACGGTGCATCCTGAAGCGGGTGGAGAGACAGAAGGGTGTTTTGGTTATCGTGATGAACTACACGGTGAGCATTCCTTGTTCTCTGGGGGGGAGGGGAAGCAAGTTGGAATGCGTGGGGGCTAGGGCTTTGACGGCTGACGTGTGGAATGATCTTTGATTCCAGGGTGACGTCCTGAACTTCGGCATGGCGGTCGAGAAGGCGCGTGCCAGCGGAACCGAGGCGGAAATGGTCGTCGTTGCCGACGACGTGGGCGTGGGCCGGCAGCGCGGCGGCAAGGTGGGCCGGAGAGGCATCGCCGGGACGGTGCTGGTGCAGAAGATTGCCGGAGCGCTTGCCGCTAAGGGGTATGATCACCCGAGCTCTGCTGTTGGGGCAGTGGGGAGATACGGTGGGCTGACGTGCTTGAACCTTGCAGTGCCTCGTTGAAGGAAGTCACGGATGTGGCGCGCCTCGTCTGCCGGAACCTGGCCTCCATCGGCGCATCGCTTGCCCACGTGCATGTTCCGGGTCGCGCTGTGACCGGACCGACCGAGGAGGACCTCAAGGAGTCGGAGGTTGAAATTGGCATGGGTATTCACAATGAGGCTGGCTCGGAGCGCAAAGAAGTTGACTTGCCTTCCTTGGTCAAGAACATGCTGTCGAAGCTCCTGGATCCGACCGATGTCGACCGGAGTTTCATCAACATCTCAGAGAATGACCAGACTGTGCTGCTGGTGAATAATCTGGGCGGTGTCAGCCCGCTCGAGCTGGGCGGCATCACAGCTGAGGTTGTCGAGCAGTTGGAGGTGAACTGGAAGATCAAGCCGGTCAGGATCCTGTCGGGCACTTTCATGACGAGCCTCAACGGTCTCGGCTTCAGTGTCTCACTCCTCAAAGTCGCAGACACTGGTCTGGGAAGCGGCAAGTCGCTTCTGGAGCTTCTGGATGATCCTGCGGAGGCTCCCGGCTGGTCTGCTGCAATCACCACCAAGACCTGGGAGGAGAAATCGACAGCGACTCTGAACAAGGACGTAGTTGGCGAAGAAGACGCCAAACCAAGCAACCTGGAATGTGAGTATTCGTAGACTGAACGGAACTCATACAGCAAAGGACTGACAAAAACGCAGTGGATCCGGCTGTGGCCAAGAAGGCGCTTGAGGGTGGCCTAAAGCAAGTCATTGCAGCCGAACCGGACATCACAAACTACGACACCATCGTTGGCGACGGTGATTGTGGTATTGGTCTCCGTCGTGGTGCCGAAGGTTGGTATTTGCCTCATTTTGTGAAGGCGAGTGGCTGACACATATTCAGCACTGCTCCACATGCTGGAGTCGACCAAGACGCCCAATGATGCAGCACTCTTGTTGCACAACATCACGCAGGTGGTTGAGAAGGAGATGGACGGCACATCTGGTGCAATCTATGCTATTTTCCTCAATGCACTATCCCACGGCCTCCGTACTCAGGCCAACGGCTCTCCCAAGCAGGTAACGGTCGAGATGTGGTCGAAAGCGTTGCAGATTTCACTCGATTCGCTGGCGAGGTACACTCCCGCCCGTCCTGGCGACCGGACATTGGTGGACGCGCTGTATCCGTTTGTGGAGACTCTCGGAAAGTCTGGAGACGTGAAGGCAGCGGCAAAGGCAGCAGAGGATGGCGCGAACGGAACGAAGGGTATGCACGCCTCTCTGGGAAGGTCAGTCTATATTGGAGGTAGCGGTTACCAGCAAGTTCCGGACCCTGGCGCCCATGGCTTGAGTCAATTCTTGACGGGCTTGAGCAATGGCCTATAGGTTGATTTGGGAGCGTTTCTTTTTCCGTAGCGAGTACTTCCAGCAATGATAATCATAATTTGGGTTATCCGATCGACTCTATGAACGCCGTGCCCGTGCGCTTTTTCCAGACGCATGCCTAAAGGAACCTTGAACGATCACGCGCACCTCCATATTTTCAGGTGGCGCTTTTAGCTGAGGAGGACAAGGATGACGGAGTCGCCACGAAGGAACCTGTACCGCAGACTGTCAGCAGGCAACCATAGAAAGTTTCAAGATCGTCCCTTCTTACATCTTGCTGATGAACCTATCCTTGTTGACGGCCCTGCCAGGCTTGCCGTTGGCAAGCTTTGGCTTCTCAGTCCACATCTCCTTGACATTCTCCAGGACCATGTTGCAATGCCTGTCGAAGGCCTTCACACGAGCGAGGAGCTTCCGGTTGTTGCGGCACGAGATCAGGACCTGCGTGTGCGAACGCACGGCCGTCTGAAGGAGAGAAAGCGGGCCGGACGTGAATTCATGCTCCTCGAGCTGGGCGATCTCATACTCGCTGTGTTGAAACTGTCAGCAGGCCGAAATGTTGTTGCGTGCGCGCGAGCGACGGGATGCGATCGTGAGGACGTACGTCAACTGGTCGCGGGGCTTGTTCATAAGCTCCCTGGAAATTTGTCAGCATCAGTACTAATGGGCGGAGATAGGCGTGGTTCGTACGAGATCTTTGCGGTGTCGGCCATGGTTGCGGTGTTGGCGTCAAGGTTGTTAGCAGTGGGTAAGTGGTAGCTCCAGACAGCCTTTGCGATGGACGACGTTCCGCCGCGGTCTCGTCTTGGCACCGATGCTGATCACGTGGTACCCGCGTCAGCCAATAGCATCGGTCTGACGCGACCACCATGATGCACGCAGCTCTGTGGGGAGCTCTTCAGACCACGACCATCAATTGCTGTTCCAATTACTAGCTCTATTTTTGGAAGAGCTTTAGGCAGCAGTTGTGAGCGTGTTTGCACCCTGTGCCCAAATTCTGCAGGTGAGAAAGGCAAATATTTGAGAGGTTTCGCACAGCCTGCGTCAAAGCCTGCGTTCATCGTGCGCGTCGCGCCAGTCGCGTTCAGACGCGAACCAACCTCTTAAAGCGTCTCACCCCGCGTCTTCACCCTTCCTCCACAACAACATCGACACCCACTGTCCACGCTCGCTCACAACTCCACCGTGGATGCCTCCAACCTCGACATACCATGTCGTCTCCCTTTACCTACGGGGAGCCGTCACCCCTCACCATGCCCGTTGTTGCCGGCGACGACGATGACGACCCGACCTCCGATATTCCTAGGCGTTTGATGAGAGGTGAGCCGTGGACGTGATCATTTTGACCGTAGAAGCTGACGGCCTACGTTCGCTCAACAGTCAAAGTCCTGTACACTTTTGATGACTCGCACAAAACGTGTTGTCTTGCGCGTCTGCCCAACGCGTTGAACGTCCCGACCGTCCCTATTGATGAGGAGACCCAGGTCGGTGTCATCGAGCTCCGGACGTGTATCGAAGCCATTGTAGCAGCAAGGTATGTGTCCATCACGCCCTCCAGCCGCGAACGCGTCCATTAATCGCGTTGTGCAGCCCTGAGCTCGTAGCAAAGCTTGGCCACGACTACACCGTATACGCGTACGACTACTCCGAATACGAAACACCACTCGTCGGACAGGGAATGCTCTCATGGATCCTCGCCACCTCCTCGCCTACCCCCAATGCACCAGCAAGTTCCTCCAAGACAATGGTTACCGGCAAGGTCCGTGAAAACATTCTGGGTCTGTTCAGCGGAGGAATCAAGGAGACCTTGGAGGTCAAGCTGAAGCTCGTTCCGGTCCCGACTTTTCTTCAGAGTGAATACTTGGAAACCATGGAAAGATACCGCAACATCAGCAGAGCTCTCCCTGAAGGATTTGATCACAGCCAATGGGCCGCCCTCAAGTCGAATCCGGAGTTCAACGCGTTCGCTGCCCAAACCGTAGCGGGATCATCCCAATCTTCGATGGCCATGCAGCGCGTCAACAGTGGCGGTGTTGAGACTCTCCACCAGCTGCTCACTCAGAAACCCGTTGAGGAAAGACGTGGTAGCCAGGGTCACGCGCAGACGTTGAGTCAAAGCCGTCAAGGCAGCAGAGCTGGTAGCCGGGCAGGCAGCAGGGCTGGTAGTCCCACCCCTAGCATGCGTTCGAGCACCGCGCTGCAGCAAATCACCCAGGATCACTCGAGACCGGCTTCAAGGGGATCGTACACTAGTGAGCGACCGGTTTCGCACCATGAACCTCAATTCGACCATCGCATGAATCAGCAGCAAGGCCAAGAGTCTGAACAGGAGGACGGCCCGCCAAGGAAGAGGGCACGTGTGGTGCAAGCTGATTGGCGTGGCAAGTCACAGTTCGGGCCTAGGGCTGATACGCTGCGCATAACAGCAAGCACTGCTGCTTCGGTCCGTGTACACAAGCCTACCCCTATCAACCCTGTTGCTGGAGGATCTACCAACTCGCTGGAGCCACCGCCTCGGGCTCCCACCCCGATACCCCATGAGTTACCCCAGCCGAGGAATCGCCCGTCCGTTGGAGGAACTAGCTCTCTGCGCCGGGAGTCATCTTCGCAAAGCATGAGGCGTTACACCTCCCCATATGCCCCGCGTGGGCCTTACTCGGAATCCGCTATTGCATCTGAGGACGAGCAAATGGCCGATGCTGAAGATTCGCCAGCGGACTTTCCCTCCTCCCCTCCAGTGTTCGGTGTGAACCATGATTCCCCAGCGGCTTCTAGTCCTGGCCTGCCAACCCTTCCCTATCCGGATGATTCTGGTTTTATGAGCGGTACTGGAACGGACCAAGATTTGGAGATGGGCATGACTGACAAACCCGAACAAGTCCACCAAACGACCGAACCTCACACCGAGCCCCCTTCTGCCGTCATCTGCTCGGATCAATGGCAATTCGAGACCCCTGGCCCTCCCGAGCTCCTGCCGACCAATGTAGGCCGAAGGCAGCCAGATTATCGATCACAGCGAGCGGCTGCATCGGCAAAGCGCATGACACCAGGACCTGGACCCAAGCCCGAAACCCGTGGTAGGAAACGGAACGATTCAAAGCCTCCGCCTCCCCCACCTCCCCCACCGAGGAACCTCGCACCGGCTCCTCCCGCAGAGACACGCCCGACTTTCATCCCGCAACATCAATCTCCCATCGCATCGTGCCTTCCAGTACCACACTATCCTCAATCTCAGCCGCAGAATCAGCCCAGGCCTCCAGCCCAACAACAACCAGACAATTTACCACAGCCTGTCAACCAGCATCAGCCCACCCATCTGTTACAACCTCCAACCCAGCCGCCTGCTCAACCACAGCATCCACCTCAAGTCCAGACTCGGTCTGAGAACGATTCTCAGTCGCAAGAATCCTCTACTCAGTCTCAGTCTAGCCACCCACGACAGCAGCCTCAACAAGTGCCGCTTCAACCACAACCTCAAGCTCCGGAGGCTGCGTCTCAACTTCCAGCTGCTTCTGCCATCAGCCCTCCAGCCACGGTTACAAGCGCTTCTCCTGAAGCGCCCATGTCGGCCGTTCAGCGTAGTGGCAAGCCCGCAAAAAAGGGTTCGGCGGCGCCGAAGGCAAAGAAGACGCTGCCCCGTTCCAATACCTGGTCTGCCGGCACCCCTAGGGAATCTCAAGCTGACGAGCCGGTTGCGACGCACACCGAGTCGCGGGCGGCATCGCCGGCGCCTCGCAGCGGGTCCGGGGCTAAGAGGAAGAAGGCGATCGAAGACAGACTGATGCAGAGCCTGGCTGAAGGTACAATGCCAGACTTCTGCGAATGCTGCGGCGCGATTCAAACACCCACCTGGCGGAAGGCATTTTACAAGGAGATCGAGGGACGACCTGCTGGTATTGTGACGTCGTTGGACGAGCCAGGAGCCATTGTCGGCTTCGAAATAATCCAGCCTCATCCGGACGAGGAGAACCCGGTTGAAAAATACAAGGTCTACAAAAAGAGCTTGACCAATCTGGACAAGAACAACGGAGACTTTACGAAGATGCAGCTCTGCAATCCCTGCGGCTTGCACTTCTTCAAGTACGGCAACATGCGTCCAGCTGACAGGTGGGAAGTCAAGCCTAGGGCGGCCGGGGTAAAGAAACGCAGTAGTGGAAAGCCAGCCAAGAGAAAGAAGGGCGATGAGAAGCAGACCATGCAGACATCCGACGCCATTCACGACCTGCCGTCGCAGATGATGAGCGACTATCCTGATTACGTCATGGAGTACATGGACCACGAGCAGGGGCCAGAACAGGAACCAAAAGAAGCCGAGCAGCAGCAGCAGGATCAACCAGAGCAGAATATGTTGCAGCCCAGCATGTCAAAATCAATTGACACCAGGCCTGTGGAGGCGCAGAGTAGTCATGATCGAGCGGAAGATGCCTTGAGGGACCAGCGGAGAAAAGCTGAATCGCGACAGGATGAACAGTCTACTAAAAGGCGATATGTTGAGAACGCTCAAGAACGGAGAGCTGTCAGCCTGGAGCCCCACAGGGAAGGCTTGACCGTCTCGCAGGAGCCGGTCTCTGCCGCGGCTGACGTAGATCGCGCAGCACTGGCTCGTGCTATTCACTCTAGCCCGCCGAGATTGACCGGATTCCAAGAAGGCGAGATTGAGCTTGAAGACGACTTTTCACCTAGTAAGCCGACAAGGCGCATTCTCTTCCCATCCCCTCGTAGGTCTGGGCAGTTCAAGTCGTTGGAGGACGGTCAAAGGGAAAAGGGAATTTCGCAACCTGTCTTTGGTCAGATACCCCGTCCCCCTCGTAGCGAACCTGCTACCGATGCTCAGGATAAAGAAAACGTACCACCGGTTGAGATGGACGACGGATTTGCCCACCTGTTCGAAGACCCCGATGGAAACCAGTTGCAGAACTGTTTCAAGTCGCCGACTCCAAGGAGCGCGAAGAGTATTCGCACCTTGCCTGATTTCCTGAAGACGCCATCCTCCAGGTCGAAGCGTGCCGCCCTTGGTACCAGGGATGATCTTCTTTCTCCGGCAAATGCTGCTGTGAACGCCGTTGTAGATGATCTTCTGCTTCACTCCACACCGTCGAAGGCCTCGAGAACGCCAAAGGCGGTCATGTCTCCTTTCTCCCAGGCCTTTCTCAATGACATCTTCAACACGACTAAAACGCCGCGGTCTGCGGCGCGTAACGCCGCTGGCTGGAGCATTAGCTCGCCCGATAACACTGGGCTCATGGATTTCACCAACTTCGATTTCGGCATGGCACCAAGTACAGACATTCCGTTCCCAAGTTCGCCACCCAACTTCGGTGCAAGCTTCAACTTCTCGCTATACGAAGATCCGCTTACGTCAACAGCAAACTTCTGGGGCGGCACGTCAGTGTTCAACGGCAGCAGCGACCCTTTGCAGGGAGATCAACCGGACGGCGAGCGAACCAAGGAGAATGGGACCCTCGAGAACCGTGAGATCGAGTTCGAGCGCATAATTGACGAGGTCACGTCCAATGCCAATAAGAGCGGCGAAAATGATAGCGCAAAGAGCGCAGACACGACTGTTACGACTACGGAAAACGACTCTGAAAATACGGGCGCAGCGACTCCGGCCGGCTCTGAGGCAGCGGTGGACCTTATTCCTGTCGGCCCGTGATTGATTCCAATAAGCAGAAGCAACGATGGCTTTACTTTATTTAAGTTCATAGCGGTTCTAGTAGAGTCGCATTCTTCTTCGGATTACCTTTTACGGGTGGCCTTTTGTACTATTATTGTTTGCATAGCGTGGCGCTGGTTCTGGCTCGCGGAGCCCGGGTTGTGAGTTTAGCGGAAAATACAGGAAATGAACGACAGGTAGAGCGAGACATAGACCCCAATACACATTGATTGACGAATCTGGGTGGCACGTACACGGTATCCTCCGCAATTATCTTCGAGAGCAACGGCACTCGACTCACATGGGTAGTTGAAGCTGTTATCTATTCAGTAATTCCACTTCTACGCCCGAATGGTAGGTCCTGCTATTTATGTGATGAGCTTAGATGGTTGTTTCCGGGCTTCCCACTGCGGGTGGTCCTGTTCTACACTAGTGCGTGCAGCCGAAGTCGCCGGCACTGGAGCCTTGCGGGTGCAGGTGGTCACGGGCACACCCGGCGCGCGCGCCCGCGTCGACCTTAAGGATCGGCGTCATCGCCGTTTACTATCGAGCTCCCTTCAGAACCTCACGGCCGACTCAACTCGTGCCTCCACAACACACTCTCCCAGGTCGACTGCGGCCCCTTTCCACCGCGCCGAGCGTGCTTCTGAGTCGATCAGGTGAACACACGGGCCGAGCCCGGCAGCTCCCAAAAGTGCAGGCACGCCTGAGCCTCGCACATGCCTTCGACCAGGCGCACCGCCCCGCGACTCGCATGACTTTCCATCGCCCCGACGTCTTTCTACCTTCGCGTGCCATCCGCTTCCACCCCCGCCTTTCTTCCCGACCGCGCTGCAGTCGTTGAGCGCACTTCTTCACCCGCCGCGCTTGCTGGCCCCCATCCCTCGCTGGCCCGCAGTCAAAGCCAGGATCCTGGGACAGCACCTTTTTAAGGTTCAGGTTCCAAGCCCGCGCTCCGAAGTCTACCAGCCGCAGGGCACTGGAACGCCGCCATCGTACAAGATCTTGCAGGCGAAGCTTCTCGCGAGGTCCAGATCTCGCTCGGCCGCGAGCAGGTTAGACACTGCTCCGGAGAGATATCCGAATACTCGCCGCCCCACCCGTGCTCCGCGTACCACCATCCCTTCACTTAATCCACAACAGCTGGTCGGATCGACGCCCGGAGATTTCGCAGCAGCCCTCCCCAACTCTGCAGACATGGCTAAAAGAAGAAGCGCTGCAGCGGATGCCCCCCCGGCCAAGAAGGCAAGAGCCACTGCCATCTTCAGAACATCTGATAGCACCACTTACTGGCACACAAAGGCGAATGGGGGCAAGGCTAAGTCCAAGTCCAAGCCCACCTCTCCCAACATATCAAACCGCCGCGACAGTGATGCCTCGTTGACAACCCGCAACGTCGCCACCCGCTCGATGACTTTGAGCAAGCGCACCAAGTTCCCATTCCTCGAGCTACCTGCCGAATTGCGCAACCTGATCTACGAGCTTACCCTGGACTTCGAGGGTGTGGCAAGACTGCTTACAGACCACTACGAAGCCCATGTTAATGACGGCACCATCATCGAATGGCCCGACCGCGATGTTCACCCTCTGCTACTAGTGAACAAGCAGGTCTCCCGGGAGGCGAAGTACATTCTTCACCGGAAGACGCTTCGGCTACCGCATTCCACGACACCTAACAGCTTGATCACGGATGTCGCCTCTGAGAGGCTGCTGGAGAACCTGCGCAAGGTCGACATTACGCGTGACGACAGCTTCGGCGAGATGCATACGTGGTGTGACTTTCTGGAGTTCTTCAGGCTGATCAGGTCCGCTGTCAACGTGTGGACTAAGTCGCACAAGCTGCAGGAGCTCACCATCGTGATGAAGGGCAGGCAGGTCATGACACATCTGGCAACATGCCCAACCCAAGGCCACTGCTACTTCCTGGAAGAAATTAAGAAAATGATGACCAGCCTTGAAGAGCTCCGTGGTATCAAGAATGTTACTTTCGGTGGGTTCCTGGAGGAATGGGCGGCCGAAGCCAAGAAGTGGATGCAGACGCCGCCTGCTTATCTCCTCAAAACCCTCACACCCGACCTGCGGAAGCGGATTTATGGCTACGTCATGGACCTCAACGATGCCAATGATGCCCTGATCAAGGCGAGCGACACAGCTGTTGCATCGTGGAATCCACCAAAGACAATGGACGCGATAGCCCCGTCGATGACCTCGCCGAGCCTCCTCCGTGTGAACCAGACAATCGCGCACGAGATTCGGGAGTTCTTGTACGAGCAGACTTTTACTATCAGTGCACCCCCGCCACATCATGTGCACACTTGCACGAGTGTGACAAAGTTCATCGGTCTCACCGTCCTCCAGAGCATCCGCCATCTAGCGCTTGATATCGATTCGCGGGGCTCCGCCCACATTGCAGCCGACTGGCGTATTCTCATCAAGGAGCTTGCCGAGAAGCTGAAGGCCAGTGCGGGCTACCGCAATCTTGAGACACTGCACATCAACATCAAGGACTCGGATTGGGTCAAGGAGCAGGTCAAGGCGGAGAAGAAGGCGTCATCTGGGAGGGTGTCCAAGGATAAAGAGACCGATTTCTATGGACTCAAAGTACTGGGGAAGCTGACCGCAAAGAGATTGATGCATACTTGGTTGCTCAAGGTTTCGTTCGGAGAAGGCGTGAGCAACGAGGTGAAAAAGACGTTGACTGAGAAGTTGTGTGGGGGTAAGTCGAACAGGTACAACCGCGAGGGAGTCCCTTACGGACTGGATGGCCTGATCGCGGAGGATTGAGACACGGTTTAGAATGGTGCTTGCGAACCCCTCCACATTTTCCTCTCTTCTGTTCGGGGCAGCATTCCTTCCAAGTTACGACCTTCATCTTCATTTTCCTTATCATCGACACAAATTCTTATATCGGTCATCGGCGCGGCTTATGGAATGGACAACTGGACGATACCTGACGGCTCGGCAAACGAATCACGGCTCCACCCGTTTCCTTGGGCTGGTCTGGCGGCTAGCGACGGGGAAGCGACGGATGTGGAAACTTTATGAGCGGGCGGCTGGGGATTATTACATATGCCGGGAGCATAACCAAGGCTATCCTGGCTGATCATTGGCGGGGAAAGGAAGGTGTTACAAGGGTTTCTGGGTTAATGATTGGACGGGGGTTCCTGGCTGTCATTTCCTCGTTGCTTTTTCTCCTTTCAGGGCTTTTTTCTTTTTTCTGTTACGACAGTAATCTCGACAGGGGCTTCTTTGAGTCCGCGGAATTCGGAACTCGTGCACGGTACATCGGAAGGATGTTGTCTCAGTTCAATTTCTCTTTGGTCGTGCCTCTGTTGCTTTCGTCTCTGTTGTTTTCTTTTGGGCTTATGTGGTCTGGAGATAAAGACAATGTGAGACGCGTGGCGCGTGACGGGGGGCCAGGAGATGCTTCCCAATCGCCACGAGTCTCCGTTTTCCCCACGCCGCTCGCAGCCATCGCCGTTTCTAGATGCACTTATTTCCGATTGTAGCGAGATTTGTTGACCGTCGGTCGAGCGCATGGATTGGTTCATGTTTAGCCGGAGATATGTGGCGTGCCGTGCAACAAGAACATGGGAGTTTCATGCCCGATGTTCCTACTCCTTCCAACCGATTTTATCTTTAGCGCTCGTGTTGACCTTCCTTGTCTTTCGTCGTATTTTCTCGGGTATAAGGAGGGGGGAGTGAGCTTTATGTTTTACAAGGACATGTTCATGCGTGTATAATTACGGGCTTGGAGCACTTTGTCATGGCCGGAATGAAGGAAACAAGAGAGATAGAATGCTGGTGGAAGAGAGGTAGAGAGTGCGTGAAGTAGCGAAGGGGGTGGATGTACGGTTTCTTTCTTAGTGTCAACACACTTCTCCTCGTCTCTCACTTACTCTCCATCTTTGTCTACTGTGATCGCGATATTACAGAGGGGTATCGTAGCCGAAGGCTAGCGTGAATTCGTTTTTCGCTCGTGTCAGGGGCATTTGAAGCTGTCGTTCGGACGAAGGTGCCGAACTAAAATTCTACATACACGTCTGGACTATAGCTTCAACTATCCATACGCTATTTTTCTTTTTCGTTTCTGAAGGGAAAAAAATCAGCTGAGGTATAGTTACCCTAAACTCGAGGATCTTGTTGTCCTTCGCGCCAGCTGCTGGCTGCAATGCCCTCTGTATGTTAGTGGCGGAGTATTTCTGAGGGCGCAGCAGAACCTTCGCGACGAATGCAGCTTGCATCTCAAGAATGTTCCGCATTTTACTTCTCAACGTCAGTCCCATGGCTGAATGATTGATAGGCTTAAGAATATAGTGCTACCCTATTCGGCCTGCACGCATAGGCAGCTAAAGTAATAAGGTTCAATGGCTTTCAGCTGTGCTA
>RHKH01000057.1:75501-163877 GCA_009829795.1 Lasiodiplodia gonubiensis | reverse complement strand
GAATGCCCCCCCCCCCCCCCCCAAAAAAAAAAACACCGAACAGTACTCGCATGAAAGTACTAATGAAGCCATCATAATGCAAAGGTGATATTGGATGTGGCGTTGGCGCATAAACGCGCAGTACATCGGTATTTCGATTTCGTATATTTACGTCTTTCGCGGCTGAACTTGTGCTCGAGATCCACCCTGAGATTGACGAGCCAAGCACAGTGATCTTCCCAGATCCTCGATAGTAGGACTATCTTGTAGTGCGCGGTGCACTCTCAGATATTGAAGAAGTCGTCGTCAAATGTTGTATCTCCACCACCGGTGCTACCACCCGCGCCACCCATGTCGAAATCGGTGTAGTTGAACAGGTCATCGAACGTGGAGTCACCCTGGCCGAACATATCGTTGAGGTCCTGGCTCTCCTGCTGCTGCTGATTCTGCTGAGCCTCGTCTTGCTTCTTCTGCTCCTCTTCTTCCTTCTTTTTCTTTTCCTCGTCTTCCTTCTTCTTCTTGTCCTCCTCCTTTTTCTTCTTTTCTTCTTCTTCCCGCTTCTTCTTCTGCTCCTCTTCGGCAGCCTTGTTCTTCTCGGAAGTGTTGTCAAGCGCACTGAAATCGATCTCAAGTGCGGCGTCCTTGTTCGTGCTAGATCCGCCAGGGCCATCGTTGCTGTCGCTGTTCGCATAGCTCTCCAGACCGGGAAGTAGTGCGAAGTCAAACTCATCATTACCGTCGCCGCCCATGGTAGTGTCACCTCCATTGTTCTCGTTGTCGTTGCTGGCCGCGAAGTCCTCGAACATACTGTCGAAGTTGGCATTGTTGTTGACGCCCGCCGTGGTGGGTGTGCGGCCGAACAGGTCGTCCGTAGTAGCAGTCGCAGGCGCAGGCTGTGCCGAGTCGCCGGTCGATGCTTGGGTCTGGATGGCCGGCGGCCGGGGTGGAAGATGCGTGTGCGCGGCGACGGAGGGTGCTTCTACCGTGGGCTTCGAGCTGCTGGGTGCGGCTGCCGGTGCATCGGCCATGTCGACGTCCTTTTGCTGCTGCTCTTGCTTGACGGGCACGACCGGAGGGGGCGCAGCGGCCTTCTTCTCGGCAGCAATCTTCTGTGCGACTTCGAGGGCGCGCTCCTGCTCTGCTTTCTCTCGCTTCTCGCGCTCTTCACGCTTCACGGCGAGGTCTCGGCGCAGGACGGCTTTCGCGCGGAACTACGGAGACAGTGTTATTTAAGATTGGGGCCATTCATTGGGCGTGGCAGCTCACAAGCTCGTGCTCAATCTCATCAAGGCATTGGTGGAAGCGCTCATAGCTCGCCGAGATGGAGATGTTGTTGTGCCTGGGTCCGTTGAGGCCGGCAGACGACGGGAAGGTGAGCTTCACGCGCTGGGGGTTTTTCATGCTATGGCCAATTTCGAGCAGCTAGGCATATTCAGCAGTGGTACGACGAGGGGTACTGAGGTTGCCCATCACTCACCGCGCCATTGAGCATGGCCTGCATTGACTCGAGCAGGGCGCCAGCATTGTGAGGGTGTCGCACTGGCTTGTCGTCCGGCTTCTGCGTCGTCGTCGGGGCGGCCGGCTGGGCGGGCTTGGGGTCGGGCGGAGCGGCGGTCGCCATGGTGAGCGTGGAGTGCTGAAGCTCGCGGGTCGCGGACTGTGGGCTGGGAATGCGGTGGGCGTCAAGCGGGCGACAGCAGGCGTGACAGGGTAGGCTGCTGGGGGCGGGGCCGTGGTAAGGTGAAGGCGGTGGCAGGCGGCACAGACGGGAGAGCGACGGCTCGCTCGCCGGGTCGGAGCGAAGCAGCACGGGCTTGCAGGCGAGCGGCTAGGGCAGCAGGGCGGCACGGCAAAGCAGGGTCAGGCTTTGGCGGGCGCGGGCTTGCTCGAAACAGCGCAGCCCTCAGGCATGCGGCTCACAGGCGCACGTGGAGGCCCTAGACTAGGCAGTGCCCTGCTCGACGACCGAAGGTGTCGACTCCACCGGCGATCCCGCAGGCCGCGCGCCGTTGGACAGGCGGCTTGAATCAGGCGCTATTCTTAAGTTAGCGCGCGAGCGGGCCGGTGGAATTTTGAGCCCTAGGCTGGGTAGCGCGCCTTCCCTCGCGGCGGCAGCGGGAGAAGCCCAAGAAGTTCTTACACCTCGCATCACTCACCCCACAGCTCGACTGCGCGCCGACAGCTCTGCACGTCGCTTGCTTGCCCAAGCGCCCCCCCCTCGTCTCTTTTCCTCTCCCCTCCATCCTCCTCTCCCTCACCCTCCCGCCCCCGCGTTCCTTGTGTCTGCCCAACGCGAAGCCGCCGTCTCTCCCTGCACGGCCTCGACGCCTCCCGTCGCCGTCCCAGCGAGTCGGTTTCCGTACCTGTACCCGCACACAACCTCGCTCGCCTCGCCCACGCACGTCCTCGCTCGCTGCGAGCGCTCCTCATCTCTGCATCGCCTGCCATCTGCATTCGCTCGACGGCATCAGTCTTTGACCTGCGTCCACGGCTCCGCCAGCCTGTAGCTCTCCGTCGTCCGCTCCGCCCAACAGCAGCTCCGTCGCGTGTCAGTACCACCAACCCCCACGCGCCAAAACAGCTCCCCCATCGCGCCCGAAGCTCGCTTGCTCATCCACTGCTCCAGACTGCCATCTCGCATCTCCGCAATGTCTGACACCGCTGCGTCTGGCGCCTCGCTCCCCCCGCCTCCGGCCTCCGCTGGCGCGCCGGGCTACGACAATGGCGCCCAGGGCAACCCCCAGGCCACGCAGGGCCACATGCCGCCGCCGCCGCTTGCTCCCGTCATAATCCCCCAGAACACGAACCCCATCCCCACGGCCATCAGCTCGCCAATGTCCGGCAGCGTCATGTCGCCTACCTCCGCTGGCGGCTACGTTCGTCGCGCCGCCCCGGAGCCGAACAAGCGTGCCCTGTATGTCGGTGGCCTGGACCCTCGCATCACCGAGGATGTCTTGCGCCAGATCTTTGAGACTGCTGGTCACGTTGTGAGCGTCAAGATCATCCCGGACAAGAATGTACGTCGCCCTCTTTTTTCCTCGGCTTTGTCAGCACGCGGTCGCGTCGCATACGGGGACCTGCGCCATCCAAGCTTTGCAGCTTCTATCGATATCTGTGGTCGACGGCGCAGTGCGAGATTGCTGCCCCGCACTGCCGTGCCGGTCCCCGCGTGCGCCGCGACGACGCGGTGTCGCTCGACAGTCCTCCCTCCCCTCACTCTGCCCCTTTTACGTGCGCGAATCTCCTCTTACAAGGCTAATGTATGTAGAAATTTCAGTCCAAGGGCCTTAACTATGGTTTTGTTGAGTACGATGACCCTGGCACCGCTGAGCGCGCCATGCAGACCCTGAACGGCCGTCGCGTCCACCAAAGTGTAAGTCGCCTAGCCTCTCCGCTGGTACGACATCTGAGTGACACCTGTACCAGGAAATCCGCGTCAATTGGGCATACCAGTCGAACAACCAGCCCAAGGAGGACACGTCAAACCACTTCCACATTTTCGTCGGTGATCTGTCGAACGAGGTCAACGACGAGGTGCTCCTCCAAGCCTTCTCCGCTTTTGGCGCTGTCTCTGAGGCTCGCGTCATGTGGGACATGAAGACGGGTCGCTCTCGTGGTTACGGTTTCGTCGCTTTCCGCGACCGCACCGATGCTGAGAAGGCCCTGAGCTCCATGGACGGCGAGTGGCTTGGCTCGCGTGCCATCCGCTGCAACTGGGCGAACCAGAAGGGCCAGCCCTCGATTTCCCAGCAGCAGGCTATGGCCTCGATGGGAATGACGCCTACCACTCCCTACGGCCACCACCACTTCCCTACGCACGGCGTCCAGTCCTACGAGATGGTCGTCAACCAGACGCCGCAGTGGCAGACCACATGCTACGTCGGCAACCTGACTCCCTACACGACCCAGTCCGACCTTGTTCCTCTCTTCCAGAACTTCGGCTACGTTGTCGAGACTCGTTTCCAGAGCGATCGCGGTTTCGCTTTCATCAAGATGGACACGCACGAGAACGCCGCCATGGCCATCTGCCAACTCAATGGCTACAATGTTAACGGACGCCCGTTGAAGTGCAGCGTATGTTGACGACCGACCAGGATTTTTATTATCTGTTACTAACAGGATTTGCAGTGGGGCAAGGACCGTCCCCCGACTGGCCAATTCGATGGCTATTCCCCGGCCGGCGGCCCCAACTCTGCCTTCCCGCCCACGCCTAACGCCTACTTCCCGCAGTACGGTGGACCCGGTGGCCCCATGGGCTCTCCTCAGGGTACGTCTACCCCAAGGTCGGATTTAACCTTTCCCGGAGCTGACAACAGTCCAGGTCCCAGCCCCGGTGCTCAGCCTTTCGCCCAGAGCCAGGGTGGTTTCGGCGGCCCTGCCATGGCCCAGCCTTACCAGCAGATGCCGGGCAGCGCTGGAGGTTTCGGCCGTGGCAACGCCGGCGCTCAGCAGTGGGCCCAACCGACTCCTGGCGGTTTCGGTCAGGTCAACAACGGCTTCCAGGGATACTCGGGCTAAGCCGCCCCGCTCACGATTCCTTGCGCAACGGCCGAGTTTTCGCGTACGTCTTCGCTTCGACTTTCGCCTCTTCACACGAGAACCTTCACGCTGTGCTTGGATAACTACCGTATGGTCGCTTTCACATTTGTAAAAATGATGGGATGCAAGCAACTTCTTCCTCCCCCTTGCGCCGGTTCATACTGTAGTTGTCCTTTATTTCTAGGAGAAGTGGGGTTTTGACGGATTCACAACAAATTGCTGCGTTCACACAAGGGTCAAGGATTGCGAGTGGATTTCTTCTGCACTCCAACAAGCATGTCGACACGGTTTCTTCATCAAATGCCGGGGTTCTTTAGTTCTGTCGTCTTTGCAATTGCTCTGCAATGATTCTTCTATTTGGAAAAAAATTGCTGGCTTCTTTTTCGTTGGTGGTGGTTCAAATCAGACAAATCATGATGTAACGTGCTCCTCTCTGCTCTTTACAGAAAATCACTTTCTTATCTACTACACATACCCCTTTGTCGCAGGTACTGGCCGCTTTCTCATTAGCTTCATCGGCGAGCGTTTCTTTTCTGAGTTTATCGGAACGATCTGCAATGGGCTTTGCTTTCAGTATCTCGTACACGTTGATATGGTTTCCTCACCAAACGCTGTTTTCCTTAAAGCTGAGATTTCATTTGCACACGTTACTGCTCGATTAGCTGCATCCTCGGTGTTCCCATGGGAAACCAGGCGCGTCTCTTCCCTTTGAAATGGCAGAGGGGCAAAGCTCTGCGGGCTTCTGGCATCACCTTTGCATATTGGGCACGAATGATGAGGTATGAGATGACGACATGGCCGGAAAAAGACTGCTTGTTGCATTTCCTTCTATCCACGTTTTCCAAAAAGACCTTTTTCGCGAGCGTAGTACACGCCGCTTCTCTGCTGGTTGCGCAAGAGATTCCCACCATAGACGGCCGAGGCCTTGGTCTTTTCTTTTTCTAATTACTCTTCCTTCAAAAAGTTGGAAAAGGTGGCAAGGTTCTCCAAGGAGGGTGGAGGCTAAAAGGAAAAAGGAAAAGGAAAAGTTGGGGTGGGTTGGGACTGAATGAATGAATAATCGATGAGGTGTTCTACTTCCTTGCGCGTGTTCTTGCTCGCGGAGTCTGAATTTCCGTGTAGCTTGCTTATCGTGTCATGCGCTGTGCGTATTATTGTCCTCGGGTGTGCATTAATTGGCGCGTCTGTGTGGACCTTGGGACTGGGCATAAACTGGTCCCAGTAATTGCGAAGCTCTCATCCATTGTCAGCGCACTGTATAGAAAACAGTCACATTTTCTCATTCAAGCGGTCTAAATATATGCTCGGATGTTTCCGTATAGTTTTGGACTTGATCCACTTTGCCCAGCGTCTGGAGACGTCGTCATCGAGTCGACACTGTTTTGGTCACGTGCTTCGTTAGCCATGTCATTGGCGGCCTAATCATCGGGCCCGTGCTGCGCAGCGCGACGCGTCTTTCACCATCGCGGCACCTCAATACGCGAGGCAACAACTCGATGCCGACTGCGGTCGCCACGCTTACCCTTTTTGCAACCCTCTGCGTCGTCCTCACCATATACTGTATGGTGTCTGGGATTTCTGCCCTCATTGCTCGTTTGCGCCAGCGTCCTCTCGCTCGTGCCCCGGCTGCCGCCACTCCGCTGCCGCCGCGCTCATCTTCTCGCTATCCCATTACTTATCCGGCGTACCACTCCACTTCAACGCGTCCATACTCCGCCTCCACTATGTTCAAAAAGGCCGTCGATACCCATCATGCGTCCAACAAACCTTCGAAGCCCACACTCTCTCAGCAATTGTTCCCCGGTGCAGCACCACAGCAAGGTACAAAGCTGTCTCAGGCCGCAATCAAACCGAACACCTCTCGGCCACTCGCAACAACAGCAGGCAACACAAGCAGGCCAGGTGCGGAATTGCACGCAAGTGGAGGTTCGCGTTCGGTACACAGTGGTGCAGGAAGCCTGAAACGGACCTCGAGTGGCTTGATGAAGGCATTGGATTCGCAAAAAGCATTCGGCGAGGAGGATTTGCCCAGGACTGGGTCACAGCACAACCCCTATATCATAGAAGAAACAACACCGGCGAAGAAGCCGACCGCCATGAACAGCATGCCAGTTTACTTTGACGAAAACGATTTCGACGATGACATCGATCTCGATGTCGAAGATCCCTCCACCAAGAGCACCCTCACACGTCCTCCTGCGCCACCAAAGACCACGGCTCCGCTTAAGCCGGGGCCTTTACCGAAACCCCGGCCACTGCCGCACGCCAATGACTACAAGTCGCGAAAACAAGAGCTCGGTCGGTCTGAGCGTGCTGACTCTGGCTATTTTTCGCAGACGACCCGAGCTGAGTCTTTGACAGAAGTTGAGCCTGCGCCGGACGCGACCCAGCAGATCCCGTGGTCCTCGTCTCCGATAGAACACGTTCAAGCGGCACCGCAGGCAACAGCGCTGAAGCGATTCATGTACTCTGCTCCCGACGCACCAGAGGATAAGCCCAAACCGCCGAAGAGGCGAACACTGCCTTGGCTTGAAGAAGAGAAAAGGCGCGAGGAGGCGGCGGCAGCAGCAGCGGCAAAGTATGAGAACTCAAAGACCCAGCCGAAGGATAGCAAGATGCTGTGGAACACTTCATCGACTGCTATTAAGCAGATGCAAAAGAATCACCGCGAGCGCGATGTGAACAAAAAGTTTACGAAGAGCTTTTCCACCGGTGCAAGCGGATTGATCGGAGATTCCTTGCGCAGCAAGAATGGCAAGCTTTCGAGGGTCTTCCTCAGCGAGGAGCAGGAGCATGTCCTAAAGCTTGTTGTGAACGAAGGCAAGAGTGTTTTCTTTACCGGTTCTGCAGGTACGGGTAAATCCGTTCTTCTTCGGGAAATCATCGCGGCTCTCAAGAAGAAGTATATTCGGGAGTCTGAGCGTGTCGCTATCACCGCTTCCACCGGTCTGGCCGCCTGCAACATCGGCGGTGTGACGCTGCATAGCTTTTCCGGAATTGGTCTCGGTAACGCGCCAGTTGAGGAACTTGTCAAGAAGATCAAGCGCAATCAGAAGCACAAGCACCGGTGGATGAGAGTAAAAGTTTTGATCATTGATGAGGTTTCCATGATTGATGGCGATCTCTTCGACAAGCTGGAGGCCATCGCGCGGAATCTTCGCAATAACGGCCGTCCCTTTGGAGGTATTCAGCTGATCATTACCGGAGACTTCTTCCAGCTGCCACCCGTGCCGGAGAAGAACAAGGTCGCGAAGTTTGCGTTTGATGCCAATACGTGGAACACGGTTATTGAGCACACGATCGGTTTGACGCACATCTTCCGTCAGAAGGACCCTGTTTTTGCTGGAATGCTCAATGAAATGAGAGAGGGTCGTCTCTCCCAAAACTCCATTGACGCATTCAAGAAACTGAACAGACCCCTTGAGGCGGATAGCGGATTAGAAGCAACCGAGCTCTTTCCGCTTCGCCAACAGGTTGAGGAAGCAAACCGAAGACGTATGGTAGTTCTTCATGGAGACGTTCGCACCTATGAAGCCAAGGACGGTGGGACTATCCAGGACAAAGTTCAGCGCGACAGGATTCTGGCCAACTGCATGGCTCCAGAGGCGATTCAGCTGAAGAAGGGTGCTCAAGTGATGCTCATCAAGAACATGGACGAGACACTCGTGAACGGCTCACTCGGCCGCGTCATAGGCTTCATGAATGAGGCCATGTTCGACAGCTACCAACAAAATGAAGAGCAGTATCTCGGCGTCTCGGCAGCCAACAACCCAGACGACCCGGAGGAGCGCATGCTGCTCGAGCAGCGGCGGCGCGCAAAGATCACCGATCTCCTCAACGCCGGCTCGCAGCTGTACCCGGTCGTCCGCTTCACGCTGCCTGATGGAACGCTGCGCGACCTGCTCTGCCAGCGCGAGTCGTGGAAGAACGAGCTGCCGAACGGCGAGGTGGTGGCTAGCCGGTCGCAGGTACCGCTGATCCTGGCGTGGGCGCTGAGTATTCACAAGGCGCAGGGGCAGACGCTGGAGCGCGTCAAGGTCGACTTGGGCCGCGTGTTCGAGAAGGGTCAGGCGTACGTGGCGCTCTCGCGTGCGACCAGCATGGCCGGTTTGCAGGTGACGAATTTCGACCCGCGCAAGGTGAACGCACACGAGAGGGTGCGGTCGTTTTACTCGAGTTTGAGCAACGTACAAGCAGTGGCGGACGCGAAGAAGAAGAAGGCGAGTGGCAAAATGGGCATGACGGCGGAGGAGTATGAGAGGAGTGTTGTGGAAGATGCGTGGGCAGACGAAGGGGGAGAATGTGCGTATGGCGGCTTGTAAGAACGTCGTGTGTGTGCGATGTTTCAGAAAAAGACGAAGGGAGTTTAGCTTTGGGGTTGCTGGGCTGGCTTAGACGCTGAGGGGAAATGTTGCTTTCTTGCTCTTTCTGAAGAAGGCAACTGCATTGCTAGGTGTTGTCTACATTTCCCCCTTCTATATCCCCTCTTTCTCAACCCGGCGTACTGGGTTCGGCGTGGCTGCCGTGGGGTTCTTTCTAGGGAGATAAAGGAGTATATCATATGGTAACTGTACTCAATGTAGAGGGCTTGATATCTGTGTGGTCTAATCATGATGTTCGAGACTTGGTAACAATGTTGCTCGGCTACTGAAAGAGTGTTTGGTGTGTTGTTGGGCACGCGCTGGCTGCCCTCCGGGGGAACGTTTGAAGTGTCGTTGAGCATAGTGAGGTCAGTGCTTGAGAAGGCGTTTGATGTACTGTTGGTGTTTGCATGTGTTGTGTACAACCAACGCACCAACAAGTAGCAGAAGAGTCTTCGGAAGCTTGCCACATGATCCTCAGTAAATACCAGGATACTTTTGCTCCTTTTGCACTTGGCTTAAAAAGTAGGATTTCTCCCTCTTCGATGCCCCCACGTCGTCTTCTTCCTCTCAGCCTCCAACATATTCTGCATATTGCAAGTCAACATGTTCTTCCCTCAAGCTGCATGGCTTCTGTTTGCCGTCCTCGTTTCGACGAGTACGGTTACAGCAGATCATCATGCACGGGTCGTCCGCCAGGTCGACGCGGGCACTGGGTCGCGTTCGGCTTGTAATGCAACATCAACGGGGACGGCTACCATCACTACCGCCTCCTCAGTCCCGTTCTCCGCCAATGTCGCTGCCTACAATAATTGTACGAACGGCAATTCTTCCGTGGCGACCAAAACCTCTTGGCTCAACATCTACTCCGACCAGCACCACAACACAGATCCGAACGTCGCTTTTACTGCTTTCACCTTATTCCAGAATGCGACCAACTATGAAAATGCCACGCGCATCCCGATCATTGCCAACCAAGGTGCGTGCATGAATCTAACCGCGGCCGCCTTTTTAGGCGGGGAGTGGGACAACAAAGCGGATGGATATCATTTCCACATGCTGGAGGCAGAGAAGGCGGTCTGCACGGTGTTCACGTAAGTAGATCCTCATTATTTCTTGAGTTTGTCCCCTGTACTTATCCTCACTGATTCGCCGGGAAATTAGGGAGCCGAGCTGCAATGGTTTGGGACATAACTTGAATGGCACGGGAGATACTCCGATGCCTTTTACGAGTCCTCAAAGTGGCAATGTTTCAAGTTTCAGGTGTACGTGGCAGTCTGGAGCAAAGGCCAAGTATATTGGGTTGTATTGACGGGTTTTACGATGTGGTAATCTGGGGCGGTGTCTGAAGTTTGCTTTTGGTGTTGTAGAAGATATAGGCCAATGACAGGGTTTCTGATAAATAATGATGGCTAGAAATCCCATTTCGGCCAACTGTTGGTAATGGAGGCCCGCATCATTGTTCTTCCAGTCTTGTAGGCTGCCTTGAGCTTCAAGAGTAAAGCAGTGCAACCAGTTAGTACGTGGAAATATTTTGTCGAACAAGTTCACACTAAGTCACACAGCGGAGGGTTCTCATGAATCCGAAAAGAGGCTCCTTGCTGGTATGAGTGTGTCGAAGATGTGAGACACGGACCGACAGAGGCAATGGTCTTGTATTGTTTACAATGTCTGTTCGGTACTAATGCGACGGTGTCACTGTTCCGGGGCTGTGTTCTTGTGTTCTTGACTTTTTCTTTGTTCAATCATTACATCGCAGCCAACTTTGATCCCGCGAATGGAGATGCTTACTCGAATGCTCTATTTCTGCATAATCCAACTAATTTTTCCAAACTTTTATGAGCCTGATCAAGTGTTGCACAAGTTTGGCTGTGTTTGCAGCGTGGAAATCTGCGGCCGAGTGGAGATCAGGGAAACAAAACGACACAACATCTAGCCGCCTAAGCCAACAGATAGATTTCTGAGATCTTGAACAATTCCTTTGTGTTGTCCCGCCACTCTACTACATATATCTCCAGTCCCCAAGTATTCCAGTCTTATCAACAATCCAGTGTACCCTGGCAAACAGCAAGCATGCAGCTTCTTCAAGTGACCCTCTTGGCGTTTCCCCTCATCGCCTTCGCTGGCCCCGTTCGGCGACAGTCTCTCAACACGACGTCACGCTCCAATGAGACCTCTCTGTTGGCTCACGGCTGCCATCCCTACCCAGTGGCTACGACGCCGCCATACTCCAACCAGACGACTTCGACTTTCGCAGCTGCTACGCCGGCACCACCTCTGAGACCGACCCAGGGTAGCGGCACTGTCGTAGTAGTGACGGCCACGGCGGGAACAAGGAGGCCATCCGATGGAGTGCCGGATAATGGGCGGGGTTACATGCCACCTAAAAATTGAATAGCAAGAACAGGGTGCTGGCATCCTGGAAGCGTTGTTTGTCATGAATAGAAAGTCATTGTCATTTTTACCTGTTACTCTATTATATATACTGACGTTTCAATTCATGTTTTCTACTGGCTCCTTAGTAATGTCACTGGCTTGGCTGCTCAACTGGGCTCTGGTATATGAGAAATTGACAGTTGGGTCATCCGTTGAAGATGTTTTCTGCAAATCAAAATGGTCGCTTGTTTGAAAGATTTTGCTTGATTCATTCAAGAGACCGGTGGGGCTGATTCATTCACAAGACTGTTATTGGATGTTTGTTTTATATCCAGATATGTAATCAGTTTGTGTGGCAGTCGTAGCGTTTGAACCAGAGTATACAGTTTCATACGACGCATATCAAGTTGAAGTCATGGGGATCGGGTCCCGCTCGGGGCTCTTCTCTGGCCCAAGGCAGACCTTTCTCGTCATATTTTTGAGGGCAAGGCTGAATGTGCAAAGTGAAGTGGTCCTATCTGCCTGGTTCACTGGGAGGAATGGGAGCCAGTGTTTGCCGTTGGAGACGTGGCTGACGCGGTAGGCGATCGATTTGAATATGCTCCGCAGTCCAACCAACAGCCCGCATCATCCCCAACGCGAACGTCCCAACCTGATCGCAGAAACTTTCACGAGTTCGGAATAGCGTGCCCCATACGACTTCGCCTAACGCAGCTGAAGACAAACAGTAGATGGGCTAGTGGCGCTTTCACTGTCCGAACTGTTTCATCAGCAATACGGACACATGATGGGTCGTTTCAGGCATTCGCCTGACTCTCAGAGCTTCACCGTAACCTTCAATTCGTATTTCCAGACATATTTTACCGCAGTATGAGCTTCAATTACTCAGTCATAGTTTGTTGCCAGTACCCTTATAATCTCCGATCTTCACTTGCCCGCGTAGTTGGTATCTATAATAGATAACTATTTGCTCCCCTAGCATCCACGCTGACTTCACCCAGCTGTGGTAGCTCAGCTCTGCGCGATTAACAACGAAGAATATAATTTGGTACAACACATTAAAATTTGATCTATCAGTTCTACCCGACAAAGTAACACTGTGTTGAGGTTGTTCTTCAAATACCAATCATTGGGCGTAATACAATAAAACGGAATGGCATTTCACAAGACACGTCTTTGTCTCACGGTCGCGCTTGCCCAACTCATTGATACGCTGTGGCACATGCGCTGGACCCTGTTTTCTGTGCATATACAAGTCAGTTGCGGCAAGGCTGAAACACAATCCAACGGTCGTGCATCATCAGAGCGAACAATACTTAACCACAGATCGCAGAAGAGGTAAGATTCGCCGAAACTCTCCAAGGACCTTAACACTCACCCACCATAGCTGAGGCGCAACCATGAAGTTCAACATAGCTTCGGCGATGGCCTTCCTACTCTGCAGCGTCGCTGCATACCCTCCCACGTCGACGTCACCACAATGCCCTTCGATATCCCCGGAAGCTCACGGCTGCAACGAGAGCCAAGGCCTCGGATACACCGGGCCGGAGTCAGACAAGTGGGTTGGCAACGGGTTCACTCTTCAGTACGTCGATATCGACGGCGACCTCGCCAGCAACTGCCACAACATGCGGAACTTCAGAGGTGAAGCAGGAGTGTGCTACGACATCGATGGCGTATGGTACACTTGCCGCCAAGCTAAAGGCTACACTTTTGACGGCAGCGCGAACTGCAATGTGTGGGAGTAAGTCAAGGTCGGTTGCGGCTGGGGTGACGAAGTGAAGCTGACAAAAAACCTCCGTGTGACAGGACTCGCGGATGCGGTAGCAACGGAACCTCACCTACGACCTTGAAGAAGACGGGCGAGGAAACCTGGGGCTTCGACGCGAGCCGCAAGTCTGCGATGTGGGTGCTGAGCTACAAGTGCACTTAGCCCGGGGGCAGCGAACTGCTTTCCGGAAGCACCAGGCTCTCACGGGGGCCTCTTCACCTTGATACCAAATCTCAATTCTTTACACTTTCAACCCTGAGACACTTCCGTATTAACAGCGCCCAGTGATCTGTACGTATCTTCGTCCTGCACGTACTCCCACTCCCTCAGCTCCACCTTCCCCGAATCGTCGACCACGGCATACACCCTCCCGGCCTCGGTCGCCGTGACCGACGAGTACGGCGCCACACCTATAAACGGATTATTCTTGAACTTGGCATCGGTGCTCTGCCACGTCCCCTGATCTGTTATCTTGTTCAGCTTCAACAGTGAGATGCCGCCCGTCTCCTCATCCGGCATCGTGTACAGAACCTGCATCCCGGCAACGTTGGGGAGATTCTGGTTGTAGCCCCAGCTGAACCCGGCGATGTTGGCCGAGGGTGGAAGGCTAGGATCGTTCGGTTTGTCGAAATGCTCTGTGCAGAAAAAAAAGTTACTTCCCTCGAAAGTCCTGCGTAACTGCTTCGAAACGAGGAAGAGCGGACTCACTCGAGAAGACCATTTGGTTGTCCTTGTAATGGTACTCCCACAGCACGTCGTCGTTGACGAAGAACACCGAGAGCCACGGATCCTTGGCGGTGCGGTTGTAGTCGTATATGTAGTGCGGGACGAAGGCGAGGCTCGAGTTCTGCGGCGGCTTCAACACCGTGACGTCATTCCCAGAGCTGATGGTGCTGTCGACCCTCGTCTTGCTGCTGCCGGCGGCGTCTATGATCTGGTAGTAGCCGCCCGAGTCCTGGTACCACACGTCAGAGTAGTCCGGGTAGGAAGGATGCTGGCAGCTGTAGGAGGCCAGATGCGTGGCGTCGGGTATGTTCGTGGTCCCATCGAGGGGGCCGGTAGTCCAGGCCGAGTCGTCCAGGTTCGAGGTTCGGAGCTGACGTAGGCGCGAGGATGCGTCGAGGAAGTAGAGGGTAAGGTTGGGCGTCTGGTCGACGTAGGATTAGTCTGTAAGCGCGGAAAGCCCACGGTTGCGGCTACACTCACGTTTGAGGAGCATGCATAGAAGCTGGCAGAGATGGGAGTTGGCGTCTTGAATAGCTCAGAGCGGGAAGTATTGTCGTCCTTGACGTTCACCGGCGACACCACCCACACTTTTTCGGACGAGTTCCATGCGGATTTGTAGATACCGTCACCGGCAGTTTGGAAAAACACAAGGTGGTGTTCGACTGAGTTCTCGGTGAAATTAACTGCCGCAAGTTGGGTATTTGGTAGGAATGATGTTGCGGACATGGTCGAATTTGCGGCATCAGATGTGTCGGCATCGGAACTGGCCAATGACCCGCCCACTCCCCCTCCAACGGCGGCGCCTATGACGACAAGGAGAATTATGGCTGATAGTATCCAGAAATTTCTCTTGCGCATCCCGCATATCCGTGATCGGCCAGCGTTCGGACGTCGTCCATCTTCGCCGCTCGGATGCACTGCTTCGGGAAAGTCTTCTGGATTGGCCCCGACCTGTGGTAACACGTTTATTCCCTGTTCAGCTGCAGCAGGGTACAGATCCGACTTTTGTGGTTTTCGCAGCTGTTCTTGGTGGTTCGCCTCATGGTTGACTTCTAGAGTGCTGAAGGGAGCCGGGCTGGATATTTTCGTTGTGGCATTGGTTCTTTCATCCATGATGTGTTCTAGAAAAATAAAGTTGAGGCAGCAGCGACCCGAAAATAGGAACCACTAATATATGACGGCTTTCAGGGCTCGGTTGAGCTGACATGGGTATGACAAGCGGCTGCGTGGTGCTACCACACCAAAACATCAGCCGCACGTCCCCCTGGCGAAGCATGATGAAAAGAGTATGTCGGCACACTGTTTGGGTATGCAAGTCCGATGGTGCGTTGTGGGGGCCAACAACCAGACGGATGGACCCCGTTAAATTCGGTGATCAACTGCTGCATGAGAAGACTTGGCGGCATGGGAGCTCCGTGCGGGGTAAGGCAGAAACAACTCTGGACTGTAGGACAAGTGCAGGTTTCACAGTGCTGCTGAGCTTATCTGGCCCTTTGGATCGAACATGATGGATCTGTTTCACTTCAGGATCTAGAAAGATTAGCAGATGCCATGCTCTTTTAATTTTTCCAGCCAACTGAACTATTCACGGGATTGCTATTAGCAACTTTGACGACTATGGGATACGCTTCTGAATAGCGTGCGAAATCTTGAATTGCAGGAAGATCCGGTCCGCACGGCAACCTTCCCATGGCTCAATGCTCACGGAGATTGAAGCGACTGCTCTCAATCGCCGTCTCCACAACCTCCCGGAACGCCTTCCGCTCCTCCACCAACTCCAACCTCAGCTCCTTCGCTTCCTCCACCCCCATCACCGACGGCCCGCCATCCACCCCGTCCAGCACCTGCCGCACCAGCTCCTCGGGCAACTTCCCCAACACTCCGCTCCCGCGCACCTCCCTCTCCCACCACTCCCGCTGCTGCGGCGGCACGTTCGCCGTCGACAGCACGCGCCGCGCCGGATCGACGAGGTGTAGCGCGACGACCTTCCGGTAGCCGGGCTTCGTCTTGTCGGCCAGCTCGAACGGCTGCAGTGCGCGGTGCTGCAGGACGTTGGGGAACGCGAGCAGCCGGCCTTCGCGCACCTCGACGTCGCCGACGTCCTGCACGGCGGGCCCGCCGGCCGCGTCGATGCCGTAGACGAACTCGATGCCGCCGCGGTCGTCGGGCTGGTACGCTGGCAGGAAGCGGATGTGCTCGCGCTCGATCTTCTGCCGGAAGGCGAGCCGGCCGGCGGGCGCCGTGTCGATGATGTTCGCGCTGTCGTAGTGGTAGAGCGCCGTGGCGGCGACGTGCTCGTTCAGGTGGTGGCCCTCGATCCGCCACGCGCCGTCGTCGCCGGCGTGGCGCGGGTTCGACGGCGTGAGGTGGACCGCCGTGATCTTGACGATGACTTGGAGCCCGGTCGAGGCGTAGAGCGCGCGCAGGTCGGTCGACGGCTCGGGCATGGCGGAGGCGGAGTACGCGCGCGGCTCGGGCATGTACAGGAAGCGGCTCGCCATGGAGCGCTCCTGCGCGGCCAGCAGCGCTTCTGCCTCCTGCGCAGTCGGGGTCCAGTTGTAGCCGGACCATTGCGGGCCTTTGGCGGATGGGATGCGTAGGTCGTCGCGAGCGGTCCAGCGTGCGTCTTCGTGCGATTTGGTGTAGCCGATGACGAGGGACCAGAGCGGGATGGCTGCGGCGACGAGCCGTTCCAGTGCTGAGTAGAGGTCTTTGTGCTCGGTTGGGTGGAGGTTGTTGATGTAGCTCGTGATCTTCACCGAATCGCCTTCCTCAAAGCGCACTTCACAGGGCAGCCACTGGAACTTCGTGGAGAATGTATCCGCATCGTGGTCGACGAAGGTCTCGGACTGGGCTTCTTTTCGTGGTGGCACTTTGGTCTGTTCGCCGCAAGTGAAGCTTTGGAGACAGTCGTCGAGGCTGATGGTGCCGAGAGGCAGAACGTGAGTACGCCCGTACACTAATGGGAACATAGAAGGGTCGGTCAGGTTGAGAACTGTGTTATTTGAGCCAGGGTGCCAATCCTTAAGATCGTCGGGGGCGTCGTCAAGCGGCTTCGTTGCAGCTCTGAGCTGCTGTTTCAGATGAACTGAAACAGCGGCATCCGACTTGACCACGCCTGTATCTGTGTTCAAAACCAAAGTCATCCCCGTCTCTTTGTGTAGCCTGGCTTTATAGCGGAGTTCTTCTATGCACTGCGTTGTTATAGTAAGCATAAGACTGGGTATGTCTTGGAGAACGCATTATGCTTACGAAGTCAAACATCTCCGCCGTGAAACCCTGTCCAAATTGCTTCCACTGATGCTCCGTTCGATTGTCTCCAAAATCGTTCACGATTTCGGATTTCCATTTTTCCACAATACTCCCGTCAAATACCTTCTGGCGCCACTCGTCCTTGTCTGTGACGTCATTTATCATGGCCAGCATATTCTTCTCCCTGACGGTGACTGCTCTGGCTTTCCAGTATCTCAAAGCATGAGGAAATGGTACACTTGCTGCAGGTACGGGAGTTGAAGAGTTCCCAAACTCAGGTTGGTAGTTGACGGGTAGCCCAAATCCGGGCATGAGGAGTCGCTGTTCGCCCTGAGCGGGCTGCGTGGAGGATGACGGGACAGCCGACATAGCGCTCCGGGAGTGTGTTGTTTGAATCTTCAACAGCGGGGGACTCCAGGACAAACTACAGGAAGTGCGGTTGGTATGTCGGGCCGAAAGGAAAGTTAGTACATATTTACGAGATGATATAGTGTTGCTGCGGTGCTTGTACACGTTTCGAAAATGTGGCCCGAGCCGGATAAGACCTGGAATGGAAATGAGAAAATTAGTTTTAGCGTTTATTGTACTTGCAGGATCTTTGGTTATATACTCAGAATACAAGATTCTGGGCCGTATTTTAGGCAACAGCGGGCAGGCATTGCTCCTGCACGGTCACCGCCAATGTTGGTTCCCCACAGACAAATAATAGGCTCAGATCGTGGTATGGCTTTCATTACGCACGTCACAAGTCGAGTGGAAGCGTTGTATCATGTAGAAAACCTTAGCATTTCAGCCTTTAATCCTTAGACTTAGTAGAAACAGCTCGATCCAGGCGCCGTAAATCCTGGTGCACTCGTGTGCCCAGTATTCTTTGTATTCGTGGTGGCATTAAAAGTCTAGCAGCAGAAAGTGATTTGTGTCACCGGTGTTATCGCACCAGCAGAATAAAGTGGGCGTACGCTTTACCGCCACCGTGCTTCAGAACTCGTATCAAGTCATTTGACTAAAATTCTATTGGCTTGCTCCTGCTTCAAAATATTAGATTATAAGGGCATTCAGATTCTACAAAATGATCCAAGCAGCCAAGAGGCACCTAAACGGCGTTTGCGGAGCCTCTCTCATACCTATCAGGAAATCCACCAATATGAAGCTACTCATGACACTACTTTGCTTCGCCTGCGCCTCTGCAAGCGCCTACCAGGTCCTCCCCGATCAAGAAGCCATCATGTTCACCTGGTTCCGACTCTATCATTATACAACATTCGAAGCCTTTGGTTTTGAAAACAATTCCGAGCCCTTTCATACCATCATCGCGAATGCCAATGAGTGTGGTGAGATCACGCCCCTGTGGACCAACAAGACCATAGGAGCCGTTAGGTTCCCAAACGAGCATGGAGCCGCGTCGTGTACGGTATACTCGTAAGTTCCACACATTGGTTGAGCTAAGGAAAAATCGAAGTACAATGAGGGTCAACTTCCCAAACGCTGACATGATCTTTTTTCCCCAGAACGTCGGGTTGCGCGGTAAAACCATTCAAGCTGCCTCAAGGAAATAGGACTGCTCTCAACAGGCGAGTGGTTAGCTACAGGTGCAGACTCACGGAAAGGGGACAAATTCTTACCAACTGTCCACCTAAAACGGAGTGCTGGGTCAAACCTTTACCCTCACTTGACTTTGAAGACGTATTAGGGTCTGAATGATTGGCTTTGATTATGGGATTTGTGCTCTTGCACTGCTTCCCATAACTTGTTCACTATGGTTCGAATATGAGAGTTCGAATCTTTCTTTACCAGCATCTTTCCTTCTTTCTTTTTAGAGTATATGCAACGGCTTAAATGCTCTAACTCAATATCATATATGCAATTGTAAATTACTGGTATAAACGGAAAACATACCTGTATCTTGAAAGGATCCGCTTCTTTGAAGGCTAGCCAACCAGCGCGTACAAATTATGCATGCAGGTAGACATTCTGTATGAACTGTATCATTTCTTTTATTTATTTCAAGTGGGCCTCTAGAGAAACTCAAGAAGCTGGAGACTGAAATACTGCTGCAAGCCTGATAGCGAGGCCTGGATAGACGGCCTTGGAAATATGCTGATGTGACACCAATTCCATGCTCTGCGTGAAGCGCGCTATAAAGCTGCCGAGTCCAGCTCTTCTGCCAGCCTGCTCTTAAAAGTCACAGGCGCCGGCCAAAAGTGCGGCCAACTCCTCCAAGTATTTCTTGTCCTCCTCGTTAAAGCCTTCCAGCTCCGCACAGTCAATGTCAATGATGGCGACGGTCTTTCCATTCTGGACTATCGGCACCACAATTTCGCTCTTGCTCGCGCCGTCGCAGGCAATGTGACCGGGAAACTTCTCGACATCGGGCACAAGCTGTGTCTGCTGGGATGCCGCCGCGGCACCGCACACACCCTTGCCGAAGCGGATGGTCTGGCAAGCAACCATGCCCTGGAATGGGCCGAGGACCAATTGTTCCGGGGTCGAGGGATCAAGGACGTAGAAGCCGGCCCAGTTGACGGCGGACGAGGGCGCGGGAAGCGAGTGGAAGGCGTGCCAGAGGAGGGATGCGACGTTGGCCGTGTTACTATGGGGCGTCCGATCAGCTCAAGTCCACCATTGGTTCCCGACATGACGTGATCGTGGTGGTGGGAGAGGACCGGGAGCAGGCGCGTACCAAACCTTCGACACGCACGATGAGCCTCTATCTTTCCAATTGCGTATGCGCGCAGCCTTCACGCGACACGTACCCAATTTCTCTGGCCGTCCATCAAAGCCTTTGCCTGCTCAAGGACTTGAGCATAGACGTCAGCCTTGGCTAGGCCGACGGCGAAGGTGGAAGATTCGGCGTGGACCTTGTCGCAGAGAGATCAGTCGGCTGGGTCATTCCAATTGCCGGGCAGCTCAGTATCTTGTACCATATTGAGGAACGTGAAAAGGCGGGTGTTTGGTGAAGCAGCGCGAAAGCTCAGAGAGTGACGCGATTTTGTTAACGGCGCGTAAAGTCCGAAAGCAAAATCGTGGCCGGTCATGTTTCTCAACGATCGACACCTCATCATTCGCACTCGCTATCGCCACACAGTATCCTATCACGCCGGCCCACACACTTTTTTCCCTTGGTTCCGAGGATGAGACCGCCGTCCTTCCGGATTTCCATGTGGCTCAGCTCAATGTTCGGCTGCTATAAGGTGAAGGTCACAGCCACAGGACCGCTTTCCGAGTTAACCAAAATCTACGGCTCCGAGATTGGGCCCAAGGAGACTGGAAAGAAGCACATTTTGATTTCTCTCAGCTCAGAGGACTAGGCTCCAAGAGTCGGCGCTTCTGAACCCGCCCTCGGCAACAGAATCCTTTGGCCTAATCGTTTCAAAATGCCTCCGCAACCGCCTCATCTCAAGCTTTCTGACATCCCTCTCTTTTTGCGCCCCTTTGAGCTTGTCTTTGGTCTCCTCACGAGGCCACATCATCCTCCCGTCCTTATCTGGCTTTCTTTCGCCGGCTTTGTCTACGGAAACGCCGCTCTCTTTCCCCCGTCTCTTCGAATCCTCCGCGCCGTCACCAATTACACGAGAGAAGTTCCTTGGGAGAAGCGCCGGAACAGCCAACCACCCCTCCGCGTTGGCTACGGAGAGATTTAACTTCCGTGAAAATTGTTTCTTCGCTTCGGCCTTTCCCGCTGCGCCTCAATCCTTCGCCGAATATCCCTCAATCCCAAAACAAACATGATTCAGCAGTGCTGCGCCGCAGGCGAGATGCACACGGGGACTCCTTCCGGCCGTGTCGAAAAGGTTCACGGATTAGACTGCTACATCGCATCACCGCCTGCAGGAACTGCGCTGAAGGGTGTGATTGTTATCCTTCCCGACGTCTTCGGCTGGGAGCTTGTCAACACCCGCATACTCGCAGACGCCTATGCCACCAAGGGAAACTATCTCGTCTATTTTCCCGAACTACAGGATGGTACGTCATCTATTCTTTTTACCTTACCAATCTTCAACGATCCACCAAGGCGCTACCTGGCGTAAATCCGGGATTCCAAACCAAGAGCTCTCCTTCCTTCCCCGTTCTGAGACTAAATCACAAGAACAGGCATGGCCTTCGACACATCCGTTCTCACCTCCCTCGCCAACCTCGAAGCAACCGGCATCACGGCCTTGATCTCGCGCGCCTACCACCTCGCGCGCCTCGCCTCGTGGTGGATCCCCTTCGCCCGCGTCAACACCAACGACGCCGTGCGCGCCCGCCTCTACCCTTTCATCGCCGCCATCCGCACGGATCCGACCACCCGAGCCCTGCCAGTCGCCGCCGCCGGCTTCTGCTGGGGCGGCTACTGGGCCTTCCAACTCGCCGCGGACCGCAAGGGCGATCGCGTCGTCGTCGTCGCGGATGGCGCTGGCAAGGAGGGGAAGAAACAGCAGCACGCGCCGTTGGTGGATGTCGTCTTCACGGCGCATCCGTCCAACATGCGCGTCCCCGAGGATGTCGAGGCCGTCCGGCTGCCGTTGAGCGTTGCTGCCGCCGAGATGGATGCGAGGTTCCCGCGGGAGCAGGTGGATGTGGCGAGGGAGATTTTGGAGCGGAAGGTCAGGGAGGAGGGAGCGAAGCACGAGTTGGTGTGGTATGATGGGTGCCATCACGGGTGGGCGATCAGGGGGAACAAGGAGAATGAGGTTGAGGGGAAGAAGGGGCTGGAGGCGGAGGAGCAGGCGCTGAAGTGGTTCGAGGCGAGGTTTGAGGAGGTGAGGACCAGGTCTGCAGAATGAGATAAAAGCTTTTTGCATTCAGTCCTCTCTCGCAGCCGATGGCTAGCGTGGATTTACTTTTTGCTCATATCATGGGTGGTTGAAGATATCGTCCGGACGTGTATGTAGAATTTTTAATTCCACATTCTCGTCCAGACAATAGCTTCACACACCCACAGATATTATTTTTCTGAGAAAGGGCTGAGGACTAGTTACGCCTAGGGCGTTACCATATTCACGCTAGCCGTCGGCTGCGAGAGGGGACCATAAAAGGTAATCAACCCCGATGTTATGGAAATTTTCTGCTAAGTCCCTGTTTTTGCACCTCAACTCTCTAAGATAGACGTCATTGTGTAAACAAAGCATCGTTGACGGCATTTGAAGGGTCTGCAAATAACGGAGAAACATTTACTTCTCTGCATAGTCTGACGCACAAGCCTAAGCCTGTACGGATGATGTGCTGTGGAAGTGACCTGTATCCTGGTGGGGCTGCAACCACTACGTGTCAGAGCTTACTTCAAGCATAAGCAATGCTGCATGCTTCTCTGGAATCTGTCAAGTAATGACGGACATTGCAGAGAAATGATAGAGCTGTGATTGGAAGGCCTCAATGAAGATGCCGAGCAGTGAATAGTAATGCCTGCGGTGAGGAGGGTTCGGAAAGCTGGCGTTGGGTAGCGGTAAGGCGCCGGAGGCCCAAGGTCTTCCAGGCGCGTACAGCACGCAGGTGTGCAACGATCTCTACTTCCATTACTTATTGGGCTGAAAAAGATAACCATAAGATGTTCTGCTGCATCTTTCGGTCTTTTGTTTTCCAGCTGTATTGCAGTGTACCGATTCAGCGTGCACATGATTGAGCTGCAAAGCCAAGACGCAATCAACCAACAGGCGCATCAATAAAGAAATGAGATATCGGTTGTGATCGTAAGGATTTTGGCGCTTTAAGCGTGACCCAGTAATTTACCAAAGCTGCGCGTACATGTAACTGTGACTTGTCGCCCAGCTCACGTATGGTGCGCCTTGGCGGTACCCTATCCAATGAAATGCTTGATGCGCATTTGCGTTTTAATGCAAGTCCCCTCATGCATTCTCAAAATCTGCCCTGTGATCCCACCCGCGAAGAGTTTCCTCCCCACTTCATCACAGTCCTGTCTGCCTCGTCGGACATTTGCAGGAAACATTCAGCCCACATTGCGAGCCATTCACATTTTCTGAGGGACATACATTTCAAGATTTCTCATCGCCTGATCAATCTAATCCGAGTCCAATTGTTGGTACCGCAGTCGAAAAGTCTGCACGGGAATCTCACGAGAGGTCTTGAGGCTGTTGAGCCTCAGCCGTACGGTATCGAAAGAATCCTTTTTTTGGCCGCAGAAGCAGCACATTGACCTATAACACATTGGCATTGCCGAGATACAACGTGTATATGGTTTGCGACATCTGAACCATCCTCGGACGGTTCTGAGTACGAAATGAATGGCATGCTCAAGGTGGAACATTCATCGAATCATCATCATGAGCATCCAACGGGCCCTGGTTCTCCTGCTGGCTCTCCATTAGCTCGCCCTTGTCGAATGGGTAGTTTTGAAGAGGAACATAGTGATTCAGTGCGTATGAAGTCAGACCAGACAGGCTTTACTACGGAGATTGACATGAAGCCTACCTTGTAGCGAGACACAGTGGGCTCCACGAAACGAGTTAAGCTTGAGAACCAGCGTCCAACTCACGGGAAAGCTCACGGACGGGAGCAATCGGGCCAGTACGTGGCAGTGAACGCAGCACCGGGAGCGCAGCTCAAGAGCAGTGACCTGAAGACCAGAAAGCTTGCCTGCCCCTACTACAAGAGAAACCCAAGACGAGAAGGCAGGCCGGTAGCCTGTGTTCATCCAGGCTTCTCCAATGTAGCAAGGCTGAAGTGAGTAGGACCCTTCCGTCAGCCTCTGATATGCGATCTGATAATTCTATAGAGAGCATCTGTACAGGATCCACAGGCTTCCCATCGAATGTCCACGGTGCCAGCAACAGTTCATCAGTGACCAGGAGAGAACAGACCATCTCAGTGCCCCCGAAAGATGCACGCCACAACCGCGGATATCCAACATGGAAGGTTTCGACAAAGAGCAGGAGCTGAAGCTGAGAACTAAGAAAAGATCGAAGGGAGAAGGCAGTGAGGAAGAGAAGTGGAGATCCGTCTTCATGATCCTCTTTCCAGAAGCTTCACCGAGTGAGGTTCCATCTGCGTGTAGGTTCTGACTTTCCCCTTCGTCTAATGATTCAACCAGATCGATAGACAGAATCTGACTCAGATCAAGACCTCGAGACCGACATCTCAGCCGCACCTGCAGAGCGTACAGATCAAGAAGCCAAAGTATTGAATGAGTTCGAATTGTTCAGCGGCAAGCATACCGTTGCGGTCGTCAAAAGGCTGAACCAAAGTTCCTCTGGAAGTCGTGTCCCGATAGAGCAGCTTCTCGAGACCCTCCAGACATGCCAGAGCGAACTCTTCAAATCTTTTCGCCGGTCGGAAGAATACAAAAGCATTGTCGGACCAAGAGAGAGATTGAGCTGTGTATCATCGCGGCATCATAGTCGCGCAAGCTCAGAGTCAAAATTATCTCATGACTCTGAGGGCCATGCGGTATTTTGTTACTGAGCTTGATAAGCTCAAAGGTGGTGTATGATATCATTTTCTAATACTTGTCTACGTAGGGACCTGAATTCTACGACGCCCAAGAACAAAAAACAAATTGAAGAATGATCACTATACGTAACGATACGTATGTTAAACCTGTTGACAGATTCCGAGATCTTACTAAAACAATTCTCAGTTCTCCCAATCAACCATTGAAAGGTTTGATATACGTTGCATTACGAATTACGCTCAAAAGCTCGGTCCTTATAACATATACGTCTCTTTCCTAAGAAATCATTACTGTATTTTCCTTCTACTTTTTGGTATACCGGACAGGATCATCTCATTTACTAGTTTCTTTTAAAAATCACGTTGCTCTCTTAGTCTTATGAAATCTCTTAAGTTGGTATCGAACAAAAGCACCATTACCAATATCGTTTTCTCCTTTTGACACTTCAAGAATATACGTACGTGTGACACCGTATCGAATGTAAATTTACGACTTATCTGATACAGCAATAAAACTGACTGTGATCTATTATTTGGACAAACTCAGTGGCTTGCGCCTGTTTGCGTTTTCAAAAGATCAAGTATGGACCCCAGTCAGATTGGGAAGATTGTATGCATAGTTAAAATTCGTTGTCCGAAAAGACCCTTGATCGTGAATTAATCAAGGACAGCCGAAAAGCAATGAGAAGTCCGAAAGTGTGATTAAGATACACGGGATTTTCGAGAAGCCATTGATTCTGGAAGATAAGCAAAATAGAAGAGCTTTTGTCAATGAGTGACTTTCTCTGCAATCGCTCGCAGTATATTTTTCTGATATATTCTTGTCAATGAAGAAGTGCAGATGAAGAGATTGTAGGAATAGCATATTCAATAATAAATGCCACCGGGAGCCTTCATGCGAAGCAAAGAACTCCAGAAGAAAATAGTGAAATGCTTGAAAAGAAAACCGATGTTGATCATCCGATCCATTCTCTCAAGGGACATGCGGACGTCCATGACCATAAACTCAACTTTTATCAATTATTGTTGTAGCTTGATTCATCGTAAAAGTTGTCGTACTGACTCGTGTCATTGGGGAACCAAGCATGAAGGCCTTCGGTATCAGCTAAGAGATCATTCTGTGGAGACTGAAGGGGATAATCCATCACTGTGCCATCATTCTGTGTGAGAGCTCCTTCTGCTGCGTCCGTTCCCTGAAAGTCCATGGAGATATTGGAGTCCCTGTAATTTCCGAAGATGGAGTTGAGGCGGATGCGCAGCGAGTCAACTATCCATGTTATGTCCAACTCCCCATTAGCAGCCGGAGAACATCCCTGTTGAACCTGCCGAACAAGTTGTTGTTCCCAATCTCCAAGAGATGAGAAGATGTATTGTTGAAGACCGTTGATGAGGTCATGCCTCTGCTGCGTAGACATATCCTCGGCGGCATCTGAGCAATGTCAGCTTTGCCTCCAGCATCGTCATCACCACCATGTCCTGACTTACTCGGCAGGGGGATGTTATTTTCTTCAAACCCAGGGAACAAGATGCTCCAGATCCCGCACCACTTTTCCGTCTCTGACCTGTTTCTCATTTTGTCTTGCAGCCGTCTGTATTGGATATCTCCGAACTCAAGGGGACATGCGCTGGGGTTGGCCCTGCAGGGAGGGTTCATCATCTCGTGTTGATGCACGTCTTCGAATTCGACGTAACACCGGCTACATAACGATTCGTTGTAGTGTACGCGTCGCAAGTGTTCTCTAAAGGCATGTCAGAGCAGCATCTTTAGACACGCGATAGGTGATCAGACCTAACTTACTTGAGTCGTGGGATTGACTGGAAGTTGCTTTTTCGGCAGGAATTCATGAGCCTGGCCTGCGGAAATCTCTTCCAGTATGGGCACGGGAAGCCCTCGAGATCTCCTTCCGCTTTCCGCTTCGAGCGGTGATTTCGTCTCCCCTGCTCATCATCACCCTCGTCTCCTCCCGGATGATTGGCCTTACCTTGCCTTCCTTTGTGAGGCGCACTGGAGACTGGTTGACCCGAAGTGTTGTAGACGCCCTGAGTCGCATACGTGGTCGGACGTGAGTTGCTGTTATGGCCAGACCGGTCCGATGTTGGCGCATTTATCCAGTCACCTGTGTCGTAGGCGACAGGGGCTGTTGGCAAGGATTCGGCGTCAAGCGACAAGCGGTAGATGAAATCGTGCACGAGCTCAGGAGAGTTGGCACCGTAATCCGGCGTAGGGCTGCAGGAGAATGAAGTGGTACTGAAATCTTCTTCGGGTGAAGATCTGGCAGCGGGGGTGTCTTTTGGAGCGATGTTCGTGAATCGGGGAGCGTGCCGACCGGATGGCGTTGTTTGTGATGCCTGCAATGCACGATGTGACAGCTTGTCAGAAGTGTCAGGTACATAGGCTGCAGAGCGGCTTGTTTTCCGGCCATCTTGCATTTAGTCAATATTTTACTTTTACAGGCGGTATGGTAGTAAAATCACTTACTCACTACCTCCCCCGCTGATCTAGAGATACCTCGATGTCGTAGATCCATCCTCGACGTGCTGCGATGTAAAAAAAAATAATATGAATGAGTTGGTGTATTCTATGGCCAAGGCACGGTCATGAACATGATGATCAGGAACGGTTTCAGGGAGTGCTCAGGTCAGATATGGAATGGGTAGCGCGCATAACTCTTTTTTGCGCATTTGCGCGTTACTCATCGGCGGTAAGTGCTGTGCAGAAGATGAGCGATGGCGCAATACGCGAATTTGCACTCCGACAGAAAGCTTGCGGGCACTGGGCTTCTTGAACGTCCCTCAAAGCATGCGTGTGCAGGAATTGGACTTGGCGGCTTACTTGCATATTGTTGCCGGCGTGGCCGTGGATGATACGCTGGGTATACGCTCATTTTCAAGACTCAGTCCTTTAGTTTGCCAACTGGCTCCATGTGGCACTCGGGTGCTGGTCTGCGGCCGAGTTGGGCCGCGCTGCAAATCAGCAAGGCGTTGAATCTACCAATAGAGGTACTGTTGCTTTGTAACGGGGCAACTACGAACACCATAGTTCATTCAACAGTAGCCAATTATACTGCAACCCCACACGATTGATGCCTGAAATGTTTCGGTACTAAGCATCTAGATCGTCGAGGGGGATCGTAGGAAGGACATTGGTCAATGAAGAAGGCGGAGGCACGAGAACAGGGAATTAGCTCCGAACCATATGCAACCAGTAGAATGGTAGGGGAGAACAGTCTTCCGTCTCTTCGACTCTTCAAACGAAGGTAACAACGCGAGCATTCCGTGTTGAACCTGTTCACCTCCATCCTTCTTCCCTTGAAGCCTGCGGTTCATGTTCCGAGTATCTGCAGTTTTCAGCTTGCTTCATTATGTAGCTAAGACTAAGGTGAGGTACCTTTCACCCCCTACACTTCTGGTGGGGGACAACGCTAAGTGGGTACCCGAACTCTCTTGTAGAACGAGTGATCAGTAGGATCCATTCTGAGCTGATGAGGTTTCATCCGCAGCTGGAAGAAATCTGAAACGCGCGTCCATGCATGCAATGGCTGCGCCGACTTTGCCGCAAGCACACAGCCTCAGCCTCAACGCCGATCGCTCCTGGCCCCAACCGCCATCATCGCCTCCTCCAAATGCAGTGTTGCTAATCTTGCGAAGCTGCTGCGCCGTCCTGTTGAGCGCCGCATAAACCATGCCAACACGAGCATAACGCAATGGTTATGTCGGTTTCTTTTTTTTTGTTTTCCTTCCTCAAGCACCCACGCAGGGCCAGTGCATTGACGAAAGAGAAAAGAGTGTGTGGGTTCAGAGAAGTCTGTCCCGCAAGGTGCAAAGAGTGTGGGCGTCAACGGGATGACGAGCGGGTCCTGGCGAAGATGTGTGCGTGATGGGTTAGCGCATGCTCCCGAGTCGAACAAGTCGCAGGCGATCCAGGAAAGCGGCAATGGAAGAGAGCGTCATTCAGGCGAAACACGCAACACCGAGCCAAAAGACAAAAGTAATCTGGATGAGGTAGACTTAATTTCTGACAAGAGAGTATTACGCGTGGGAGGAAAGGGACTAAGAACATGAGCAAGCGAGAGACAGGAACTGCGACCGCTGCAAATGTGCCGTCAAGCTAAGTCGATCCAGAGCAACAAGCCCATCATCGAGAGCTATCGGCAGAAGAACTACTCTTTGCCGGCGTTCATACCCATATCTGGCCTTCCTTACACCGCCAGACACGATAGAAGACTGCGTAGAAGGTGAGAAAAGCTAAACCGTAGCGCTGCGCCAAAAGACATCAAAGAATCCAAGGTACTCCCCGTGAAACCTAATCCTGAGAAGGATAATCAAGGTTGTTTTTCGTTCTTTTGCTTTTTTTTTTAGCAGCTCCCCCATTAGCCAGCTGCAAGGGGCGGTGAAGAAAGGTAGAATAAGGGTATGTGCGGCGAGCCGTCCTCATGCAACCTGTCGGTTGCAATGGGGCGCTTGGCAGTGGTGATGCGGCTGCGGCGGTGGTGGTGTTTGTGTGTGTATTCCAACAACAACGACCGGACGAGGGGAAAGCCTCAAATCCCCTCGCCCAGCCCTCTCCCTCCTCGACGCCGTGTTCCTCGACTCGATGGATGGTAAAAGCCACAGCTGTGGCTTCTCCCAATTGATCGACGTCGTCCCAGAACGAAAGTCCTCCTCTTCACTGGAGATTGACTTCTTTTCTCTCTTTTTCCTTTCCTTTTCCCTCCACATCGCTTCGGTGTTCCCACCTCTCGTCCCTTTCTTCCCACGTACTCTCTTTCCCATTGTCAGAATTGTTAAGTCGGTTGATTGTAAATAGTAATTCCGCATGGCTCCGGCTGCTGTATGTCGCAACAGCAGCCCCAGACCGTTTGTGACGGTCATGGCCAGGCCCAAACTGGCGAGTCTCCTTCATCCTGATCCAGTGCTGCATCGCTTCGTGCCGGAGTGGAAAGTGCCGGTAGTGGGGCGAGCGTTGGGAATAGCAATGCAGGTGGAGGAGGAAGAATCGGGAGAGTAGCAATCAGCAGCAGGGAGCGAAGACTTGATCCAGTCGACATCATCTTCTTCCATCATCATCGAGGCGGCGTCATCATCGGAGGCGGCTTCTTCGTCGTCGTCGTGGAATGCAACACCGTCAAGGTATTTATTAAATGGAGAAGAATGGAATTTCGTAACTTCGTAGCAGCGACCGCGACCGCCGCGGAGCGTTGAGCTCAACGCACCGTAGCAGTCGCGTCGTATTCGCCAAGTACTATTCCGACCAGCCTTGGCTGGGTCCCAGCGCCTAGATGGGAGCATGATGGATGGTGTGGTTGTGCTGGCCTAGAGTGTGGAGTGCCAGAATGGAGGAGAGAGGAAGGTGTTCGTGGTGGTTTGAGCCCCCAAGGGCGTCAGGGCGATGTTGTCCGCAGTCTCGAGTCTTGATTGAGAGTAAACGTATTGCGGGTGAATGGTGGGAGAGTGGGAGGAAGAGGAGAAACATGGGTCCTTGAAGCAGCAGCTCTCAGCTCAGCTTTAACCACTCAGCTCAGTGGTGCTCACGGACAAAGCCGGTCTGGTGTTGGGGGCTATAACGCTAGGAGAGGGATTGGTGCATCAGGCGATGACTCCGCCACACTCACAAACGCGACCTCACTGCCTCACTGGCCGATGAAACGGCGCTACTGCACGGCGCATCAATTGGCGAATCATGCGCGGACTGCAAGATGCGCCAAGTTAAGCTTACGGGCTTGCTTAAGGTGTGATGGTTGTTGCCTGACGGTGCAAGTGTGGAGCTGCAGTCGGTGTGTACGGACCCCCGCAGCGGAACCTCGCTTGGGAAAAGTGGAAGGGCTCGAACACCGCCGCTCTCACCGCACGTCAAGATCGAACGTGCATCTTTTTCGGCACTTCTTCATCAAGTCTTTAGTTTCGCGGACGGGCGGAGCGGAAATCACGTGCAGGCCGACGCTTACCCATGCCCCAAATTTTCTATTTTCCTCGCTTCCGATCCCTGCCTCTTTCACACAAAACCTCCTCTTACACCTTCTACGCAGCGTGCAGTCCACGCTCGGTGTATCTGGTGTTTCAATCGATGATATCTCGCATTGGCTGCCAAATCGAACACCAGGAGGGGGTGCGGTGGTTTTCAGGGATCAGTTTGGGGCTAAGACGACCTCCATAAGTGAAGAATGGCGCATTTTTAGCTTCAAAACGCCACGGTGGCCGAGTGGTTAAGGCGGCAGATTTAAGTCAATCTGGGCTTCTCAGAAGCTTCTCTTATACTCTGCTACAGAAATGTGCATGCGTTCGAACCGCATCCGTGGCAACATTCTCTTTTGCTTCTTTGGCGTTGGGAGTTGGGGGCGAAAGACCCTCGAGGGTGACTCTTTTGCTCGCTTTCTGCCCGGCGAAGCCCAGGAACCGGTATCTTTTTACCACCGTCAAGGGTGCGCACGGATGCAAATCACCCGAAACTTTATACGACTGCAGCGTGATTCAATATATTGGACGATGCCGTCTCGTGTTAAAGTCGAAACCCGTGGTATTTCCGCTGTGGAAGCAAACTCCGATCCCAATGCAAAAATGCTCTATGGCGTTGAGGCCTAGCCGTGTTGAAATCCGGCCTTGTTCTTCCTCTATCCCAGTCCCAATGTGCAAACAGAAAAACACTCAAAAGATACAATCAAGCCTTCTTCTCCAGGCCGTAGCCGCCCTTGCCCTCGAGAGACGGGTACGTCTTCCCTTCGGAAGCCTGGCCATTGCGTGGGCCTCTCTCATCGAGATCCTCCTGCAGCCACTTGAGCACGATCTCGCCGAGCTGGCTGTTGCCTGAGTGCGGAACGTCCGCTTGCGTGACATAGTATTCGTCGATGCTGCCCCACTTCTTGACCCTGCCCAGGCTCATGTGCACGAGATGTGACGGCCAGTCGGCCAGGTTGTCGAGGATGTGGGTGGCGTAGACGATGGTGCAGGGGCGCGTCTCGGTCTCGCGCTTGAGGAAGCGCAGGAAGTTGCTGCGCGAGAGCAGGTCGAGATCGACGGTGATCTCGTCGAGCAGCAGGATGCTCCAGGGCCGCAGCAGGCCCATGGCCAGCTGCACGCGGCGGCGCTCGCCGTCGCTGACGGCGTGCATGCGCCAGCGCAGGTCGATGTCGAGGATGGCCACCAGCTCGTCGCGCCGCTCGTGGTACACGTCGCCGCCAACCGACGACAGCAGCGTCGGCACGTCGATGTCCGTCCGCACGATCGGGTTCAGCACCCACTCCAGCCCCAGGTATGTCACGCCCTCCAGCCCCTGCGAGAACGGGTCCACCCCGGCGATCGAGACCGTGTTGGCCGGCGCCATGCGCTTGCCTGAGAGGAGGCGGAGGAGCGTCGTCTTGCCAGCTCCATTTGCTGTGTTCCAGGCAGAAGCGCGTTAGTAAATTTGTCGTTTCTGCTGGTGGAGCAATTGAGGGGCCTGTAAAGGCAGCGTGACTCACCTCCGATCAACAGCGTGCGGCTTCCCGGCGGGAGATCGAGGATGACATCTCGCAAGCCGCTGCTGCCGTCGGGGAATTTGTAATTGAGATTCTTGACGCCGATTGACGGAGCGACGCCATTGGCCTTCGAGCTGGAGCCGGACATTGTGAAAGTAAGAAACTGGGTGGAGTGGAAAGAAGGAAGGATTGTGAAAGCTACATGGCGGGGCGCGGCACCGTATTTCACCAGAGATGGCGGGATGATGATGTCGGTCGCGCGGCGCCGACCGCCACAAGCACGCAAATCCGACAGCCTAGCACCGGAGTGGATTGGCGCCTACCGGCCAGTACTTTTCGCAGGCGAAAGAAGATTCCTTCCAGCCTGCAAAAGCGGGCTGCTCCGACGAACGATTACTCCGCATGCTGAGAGCCACCGGGATTTTGCGGAGAGGCATCAACACCATGGCCCGCTGTCAGCCTCAAAAACCCGTCATTGCCGTCATCGGCGCTACGGGCACGGGCAAGTCTCAGGTAGGACCATGCATTTTCTATTCCTGGCATTTCGACATGGTCCTAACCGCGCCGTATAGCTTGCTGTTGAGCTGGCCTGCCGCTTCAATGGCGAAATCATCAATAGCGATGCCATGCAGCTCTACGAAGGCTTGCCCGTTATTACCAATAAGATCACCCAGGAAGAAATGAAAGCTGTGCCTCACCATTTGCTTGGCACCATCACCCATTCTGAGGATACTTGGACTGTCACTGAATTTGTCAAAAGAGCTCTGACCGTAGTTGATGACATCCATTCTCGTGGGAAGCTGCCCATCATTGTCGGCGGTACTCACTACTACATCCAATCTTTGCTGTTCAAGGACAGTCTTGCGGACGGCGCCCAGCAACCAGAGGAGCCCCAGTCAGAAAGCGCAGACACCGCGAAATATCCAATACTGGACGAGCCTACTGAAGTAATTCTGGCCAAGCTCCGGGAAGTCGATCCGGTCATGGCAGACCGCTGGCACCCCAAAGACCGCCGCAAGATCCAGCGCTCCTTGGATATCTGGCTCAAGACCGGCAAACCAGCCTCGCAACTCTACGAGGAACAGCAGAGCTTGCGGAAGCAGCCTGCCGCCGCAGCCGACGGCGCGGAGGAAGGAGCGGCGTCCGGAACGCAAAGATTCCCGGCCTTGCTCTTCTGGGTGCACGCCGCGAATGAGCCCCTCCGTGCCCGTCTGGATGCTCGCGTGGAGAAGATGCTGGCGAATGGGCTACTTTCAGAGGTGGACGAGCTTGACCGGTTCCTGCAGCAACGCGAGGCGGAGGGCCATCCCGTTGATCGAACCCGCGGCATATGGGTTTCGATCGGGTACAAAGAATTCGAAGCCTACCAGCGTGCTCTCACTGCCAGCTCCGTGGATGACAAAGAGCTGGCGAAGCTCAGAACGCAAGCCATCGAACAAGTCCAAGCAGGGACTCGTCAGTATGCCAAGAGGCAAATCCGGTGGATACGCATCAAGTTGATGAATGCTCTTGCTAACGCGGATGCAACAAAAAGCTTGTACCTGCTCGACGGCTCGGATCTGTCTCGATGGCAGGAGACTGTCGAAGTACCGGCGCTTGATCTGGCTGCGAAGTTTCTGGACGGCGAGCCGCTTCCAGAGCCGCAGAGCATCTCGGAAGCCGCGGCGGACATGTTGACTCCGAAACGCGAATATGACCTCAGCGACCGCAGGGATATGTGGCAAAGGAGAACTTGCGAAACGTGCAACACTGTAGCTGTTACGGAGAGCGACTGGAACAAGCACGTGCAGAGTCGAGGTCACAAGGTACGAGAGAAGAAACGTCGGCAGAAGCAAGCGGCCGGAGGAGATCGCCCAGAGAAGCAATTCAAGGAGCCGAAAGAGGAAGTGAACACTCCGGCTGGGGATATCGAGTCGACGATGACTGCCTTTGATGAGTTGGTGAACGATCAGAAGTAGAAGTGTGCACAGAGATTTACGGAATCCGCTAGCGACGAGCCATCATTCCGGATATACAGCTTCCTCCTGATCGAAGTTTTGCGATATTGTCGTGGAGCCTCACATGTCTGATTGATATTCCAGTAGCCACAGACCCACGTTACTAAGGATACTGAACGAGACGAAGAGATTGCGGCTGAACATGGTCGCCTATGGAGAGATTCAGCCCGTAACGACATGTTGATCGCCAATCCGCAAGCGGGGTCACTTGGGGCTGCCGTCATCCCATGGGGTCCCTTACGTCCTCACCATCCTCTCATAAGCCGCGTAGCTCTAGTGCAGGAGCTCAGACGACTAGAAAGGAGCTCATGGTCGCAGCGCTGGCCACTCGCAAACAAAATTGACCCCAGCGAAGTGTTGGCCCATGTGACGCAGGACTAGTGATGAGTATGGGAAATAGGCACAGGGCTTTCCGGCTGGGCGGGATGTCAGTCCCCTGTTGTTAAAGACGGTGCTATGCAGTGAGCTGCAGAAGATGGAGCACGAAGCATACTATGTTCTACTTCCATGGGTGGTTGCAGAAGATAGCCAGACTTGGGTGTGAGTTTCGAAAATGAGCAAATACATCCAAACATTGGATTCAGCTCTGCATGTGAATATTATTGTATGGTGGGACCAATAGCTCTGAACAGGTTAGATTCACTTTGCCACCTGCTTTGATGCCGGTAAGCTCGAATGTAGATTGGTGCGGTGAAAGCATCCAGGAACATGACGGATTAGACCCACTTACAGCGGGGAAGCACATCGTTTGTGGCAACCGTATGATGTGTTACGCTTGATTGACGAGGATAGCGGCAAGGATGGTTATACCCGGGGTGAGTTGAAGTGCTGGTCGAATGGGGAAATTGGGCGTCTGAGAAGAGACGCCTGCGTGAGTAAGATGAAATATTTGGAATAGCTCGTACGGATACTCGCAAAGTCTTTCAATTCATGTCGCCGGGACGTGCTTGAAGTATTTCTGCGCTTTGATCACCAATGATATCATTGATCCAGACTGGCCGTAAATCATCCATTGCTTTTTTACCCAGGTATCTGCATGTTCGATACCGTCTAATAACGAGATTTCATACGCTCCTCCCAACCCTCCTTTTGGGTGTAAATCATCTATTGCCTCAGAGCCTTGCGAGCAAAGTTGGGCAGGACAAAGGAAGCTTCGTGGATCTCCTTGCTGTAGTACTTGCACAGCTTCTCCTCCTCCTCGGTGGACCAGGAGCGGACCGGCTTCTTGACGTCGCGGTCGGCGTCCTTGCAGCAGACCATGAAGCCGATCTGGCCCGAGGGGTAGGTGGGGATGGTGGTGTAGGCGTACTCGACGGTGGGGAAGACCTCCTTGCAGTCCTTCATGAGCTTGGCGATGAGGGGCATGTGGAGCCACTGGTTCTCGGCTGCGTGCGGGGAAAGAAAGAATTGGTTAACCGACTGATTCATTGCCATTGACGGGTGAATTTTGTTCGTTTAAATGAAATTGTGTAGTTGCAGGGGAGGTGGGGGCTTACAACCTTGCGTGGTGATGACACCACCCTCGCGCAGGGCGCCGTTGAGCAGCTCAAAGTAGGACTTCTGGAAGAGGGACTCGGCGGGGCCCTCGGGGTCGGAGGAGTCGGTGATGATGACATCGAACTCGTTCTGGCGGTCGGCCAAGAACTTGAAGCCGTCGCCGACGATGGTCTGGACGGCGGGGTGCTGGAAGCCGACGCTCATGCCAGGCAGGTACTTCTTGGAGAGGCGGATGACAGCCTCGTCAATGTCGCACAGGATGGCCTCCTCGACGCAGTCGTGCTTGACAACCTCGCGGAGAACACCGCCGTCACCGCCGCCGATGACGAGCACCTTCTTGGGGTTGGGGTGCGAGTTCATGGCCAGGTGGGTGATCATCTCCTGGTAGGAGAACTCGTCGCGCTCGGTGCACTGGATGACGTTGTCGAGGACGAGGACGGTGCCGTAGTCGGAGGACTCGAAGATGAGCACGTCCTGGTACTTGCTCTTCTCGTGGTGGAGGACCTGGTTGACCTTGAGGGTCATGGCCTGGCCGGGCCACATGTCGGAGATCTCACGGAACCAGCCATCTGCAGAGCGTGTCAATTGAGGCGCAATTGAAGGCGGGGGAGGACGAGGTACCCTTGATGGTGGGGTGGGCGATCTCGCTCATTTTTGCGGGCGGGGTGAAGGCGCGGGGGTATTGGTGAAAGAGATGGATGCGCGAGGGCCGGGCGAAAGGGCGGGAGCAGGTGCGACGAAGAAGCCTGGGAAGAATGGTGAGAAAGTGTGGAGGAGAAGAGGAAGTACAGCGCAATCAGCAGATGTTTGTATTTTTCTGCCGCCAGCCGCCGCCGTCACCGTTGCTGCCCCGCCAAACTGCTGGGCATCGGCGATGACGCGCTAGCGCCCAACGGGGCTTGGTCGCGCTGCGTGTCGTCACCGGTTCTCGCTCCATTGCCCGCAACTGTCTCGTCCTCGCGAGTCGAATACTGCCGCTCTTCCGCATTGCACCCGACGGTGTCACCTCGGCCGCAGAAAAAGCTAATTCAGCTGTCTCTCCGCTGCCATGGCAATTCCTCGTACAAGGTTTGCTGGGCGCCTGAGTATGCGCAAGCGCGCAGTAGCCTTGGATCTAAGTAATGCAGTCTTCCTCCTGACTAGAACCACCTTAGTGCCTTTGGGACCAAGCTTACAGGCGCTTGCTCAGCTTTCATGCAGTTCAATGCGAAAAGAAACACAGGTTTCTGTGTAAGCAAACTCCGTGGCTTATCGATGTAGTGTGTCATTTCAAGCTTACAGATTGGTGTTGCAGCCGAGGGCTAACGCGAAGAACAGAACAAGGTGCACCTAACTTTTTTTTCTCTCGCAACATATATGAGTCTATCATCCAGACGTGAATGTGTAATTCCGTATCTCCCTTTGGACAATCACTTGAGCAAAAACATATTCCCGGTAGCCTTTGGCTGCAATAACCTTCAATGCATTAAAGTTTGAATATTTGCGTCAAACACTGCTTTATGGGGTTGGGAAGCATAAACTCGTGCCAATGCTTACGGCATTCGAAGCGGGACTGGAAATTCGTAAGGAAGATTTCCTGCTGGTCTTCTGCGCAGGACCGATCATTGACCTGACTGGACAGTTGCACCGTCTGAGGGATCGATAGTTCGTTAATACTTTGATGCTGGTTGATGTGCTTGGTGTACGGTATTAAGTGTTTTTTAGGTGAGTCCACCTTCAGTAACAAGTCTGGATTTGACTTGACGGCCAGGACAATGCTGTACACTGTATCATCAGTACACAAGTACGATCTTGACGTTTTTACACTGCCTAATCGGTCGAGTACAGTCGGGCACGATTTTGAGAACGCCTTTATCTCACAATACGTTCGACTTGACAATGCCTGTCTACTAAGTCAGCCCGTCGTGCTCACTTCGTGGGGATTTCCGCGCCAAGGAGAATGTATCGGAAATTGCTACAGCCATTTCTCGAGAAGGAATGAACCATCTCCCCGTCAAACACTCTCACCTGAATGTTGATACCGAGCCCATAGCCAAGACGCTAGCTTCATGCGGAAACTCTCAAGATGGTTTAAAAGCAAGAGTCGCTGCTCGACGTTACCACTTATGGACAAAGCACTCTTGAATGAAATAGACGTGGGGAGTCCACTCCAAACCCTTGGAAATCATCACAAAGACACCACGAGATCGGATTAATTGGACTTCATCGACCACTACAAGGGTATCACCCGGAAGCAGTTTCTCACAAGAACCATTCGAGTATCGTGACCCCACAAAGCAGCCACTCTCGTCAGAAATTTGGTTTTGGTGGAAAACATAAACGCAGCTCATCAATGGAAGGTGCCGATGCCAGCAACCGCCTCTGTTCGATGCTCAAGCCCCAGCTTACTCTTTGGTCGCTTCACTGATCTTCCAGAGAGCGAAACCTCTGCTCTGCGGAGGCTTGCATAATCACGAAAATGTGCTAACTCGTCGTCATGGCAATTGGTAAAGCTTGATGTCTTTGTCTCGTCAAACCTTTCCTGTGTGCATGGGAACAATCTTCCACTAATTCTTTGACCATGCCGCAGTGACAGTTATCATCGGCATCGATCCTCTATCCACCTTTCCCCCCACTATGCGTTGCCTTGCGCAAGCAGACAAATTCCAACACTTGATCGATTTCACAACTATATCCTACTTTCAATAGACCATGCGTGCTCCGGCTTCACTCATAACGCTGGTCGCATTCTGTGTCCTGCTGCTCACAGGGCAGGCGGCCTCGCAAAAGCTCGTCTTCGCCCACTACATGGTTGGTCCTCTCTCATTCCCTCGTACTCCTCACAGAGAGCTTTCTATCTTACGCACACGCAACCACAGGTTGGCACCGTCACGGCGACGCACGCGCAGCAAGACATTAAAGATGCGGCCGCCATGGGACTCGACGGCTTTGCGCTCAACATCGGCGACCCAACGCAGCCGTTCGTCCGGGATGCATTGAACAAAATGTTCGACTTCACGCGTGACAAGTACCCGAAGTTCAAGCTGTTCTTCAGCTTGGACTTGTGGGCTTCGGGTGGTGCGGGCAAGAAACTGGGCGACTACGACTCTCTCCTGCGCGACTTCATGGGCCATGGCGCGTACCAGAAGGGCGCTAATGGCTTTCCGTTTGTCAGCACGTTTGGTGACGGCGGCACGACGAAGGATGTGTGGCTTGACTGGAAGAAGAAGTGGGCGAACAAGGTGTATCTGGTTCCGGACTTCGATCAGACGCAAGGATATTACGACGCCGCTCCCGGATGGTGGTCCTACTGGGGCGAGGTTGTCGATGGGCTGTTCAGTTGGGAATCGAGCTGGCCGAAAGTCGGTGACCGAAACACTGCTGATATGAATCTTGACAAAACTGTTGCCAATGGTGCCAGAGATAAGAAGAAGGCGTATATGATTGGTATGATGCTACTGTCGTCACTTCGAACATATGTACTAATCCGAAGAACCACAGGTCTCAGCATGCTCCAATACAAGAATGCCGTAAGTTCATGACTTACCCCGGGCTTGCAAAACAAGGCTGACCGTGCAAACTGCAGTACGGCGCCCGCCTGTGGCGTGCAGGTGAAGACCTCCTCACCCAGCGCATGAAGAACATCCTCAACATGAATCCTCAGCCTGAATATGTCGAGATCCTAACCTGGGTGCGTCTACTATCCCCCTCTCCACCTCTCAGTCCTCCTCCTCCTGCTCCTCCTTCTCCTCCTCACTAACAGGCTCCCCCCTCCACAGAACGACGGCCCCGAAGGCCACTACATCGGCAACCTCTGGCCAGAGCAGAACGGCGACGCGCAGCCGGCCGCCTACGCCAATAGCCGGGCGCAGCACTGGTCGATCCAGCCACTTCTCGCCTCGTTCATCCGGGCCTACAAGGCAGGCGGGGGGCCATCGGCCATGCGGCCGCCCGCGCTGTCGCCCGCGCGCCCCGTCGTCGGCGCCATCTGGTACAAGCCGACCAACTCGCAGACCAGCTGTTCCGGCGGCGACCAGTACGCGCAGAAGCCGCTGGGCTACGACGCCGCCGGGCTACGACGCCGCCAAGGACGTCGTGGCGTGGGCCGTCGTCGTGGGCACGGGGACCGATGTTGCTGGCTGGAAGGTTCGCTTCTATAGTGGCGGTAAGCTCGTGGGCGGCACGGTGAACCTGGTGGCGGGGTTGAATTCGGGCGTGTCGCAGGCGTTGAACGCCGGGTCCCAGCGGATGGAGGTGTTGAATAAGGACGGGAAGGTCGTGATGAGGGCGGCCGGCGGCCGCTGCGTGACGAGCAATTGTCCGGATCGGATCTACAATTTGAACCCGCAGGTTGTGGGGCTGACTATGGGGTCAGATTGTCCTGCGTGTAAGTGATAGTGGGTCCTATTACGGATGCAGTTGAAAGTCGTGTGAAAGAAAAGGGTGACTAGTACATGGACGTAAGTGTGTCTTCACTACTTCGGGACTTTAAATTGTCACAAAAAAAGAAGCAGCTGAAACGAGGTTGCAAGGGACAAAACTTAAACTGTCATTTCAGAAAGATTACGTAGACTTGAAAATTCATAAAACCGTGATGAAGTTGATTCGCACAGCGAGGTGTAGAATGTTTGGGCCCTGCCACACACTGTTCTCACAGAGCCTCAAGATCCAGTCACATTCACCTCCGCAGACGCCTGCTTGGCCAACGCCTCTCTCCTGCTTATGCTGTGCGGGTCAAGGTAGGGCCTCTCGCCCAAGCTCACTGCACGCTGGCCCGTCCTCGGTCCAAGCCCGTCGTAGTCGTACGTGGCCGTGTGGTAGACGCTGCGGTTGTCCCAGATGGCGAGGTCGTTGGGGTTCTGCCAACGGTGACGGACCTGCAAATCGTGGTTGTCGACGATCAGACGGACGAACCACTTGAGGAACGTTTCGGATTCCTCTTCGGTCAGCTCGTTGATACGCTTGGCGTGGTGGCCGACGGCGAAGACGGACTTCCAGCCCGTGACCGGGTTCGTCCGCACGATGGGGTGCGTGGCCGTCAGGTCGGTGCCGACGTTCTCGGGGGCGCCTCGCGGCTTGCTGTAGAGCTCGAAGTCGTTGTTTTTGGCGGCTTCTTGGAAGATGGGCTGCGCGTAGGTGCCGCTGAGGGACTCGAGAAGCTTCTGGATCGGCGGGGAGAGGCGGTCGTAAACCTCGTAGCCAGACGCCCAGAGAGTATCTGAAAGTGCAGTCAGCATTTTGCGCTTGCTCAAGGATAATTCCAAGAGGAGACGTACCACCACCAGTCTTGGGAAGCTCTGTCAAGCGGAGCAGGGCGTAGTCGCTGGGAACTGGCTCGAAGGTGATGTCCGAGTGCCATCCGTCGGCGTGGCTCTGCTTCTTTCTGTAAGGCGTATTGGCGTAAAGCTTCTTCTGTTGCTCCGAGGAGATCACACTGATCTCATCGTCCTTGCCTCCGAGAGTTCGACCGCTGTTTGAAACAGGGTGAATATGGAGGCCGGAGGTTTTCGGCTGGTCGGAGTTCCAAGAAAGTTGGCCAAGGCGGAGGACAAGCTGTTTCTGAAGTTCATTCGTGATGCCATCTTGTTTCCGGAAGAAGACAACGCCGCGCTGAGAAACTGCCGTGGTTGGTGAGCAAGTTTCCATCAACTGTTTTGGAAGTCGACCTTACTTGTGATTGCCAAGTCCCGCAACAGCTCATCAGAGTTGGGCGCTTCGAGCCACTCCTTCAGGTTCGCATTGGGAAATTCTCTACCGATCACCGGTGTAACATCAAAATGCTCGTACTGATCAAGGACACCACTGAGCTTCAACGGTTCCCGGTGCTTGGAGGCGGCTGAGCTAAGCTTTTCCTTGGTATTGTCAACCAAGGCTTGCGCCGTTTCAGTTACGGTCGACATTTCTCGGACGAACTTGTTGTGGTACGGATTTACTGAGTGCTGGGCTCAAATGTTAGTCTCCCGATTAATGGTCAAAGGTGGCGTCTTATATTCAAGACAATACGCAGGAGCAGCAGAGGGGTGCCATTATACCGTGATATTGCCAGATTATTGCGCGATAGCCTGAATCCTATCTCCGCACCTCTCTCAATTAACATTGGTGTGTTGTGCAGTGGTGGGGTAATGCACGTCTAAGGGCCGGACCAAATCGCTTTCGTTATGCGCCTCATGACGCTCGCCATAGATATGCGACCGATGAGGTAAAACTATTGCACAATCTAGAGTGCTGCAAGTGGCTACAGAGGCACGAGTCTTCGTCGTCGATAAGTGAGCGATTTGGTAACGAAACTTATTGATACGGAGCATTCATCAAGCGTCCACGTCAAATACATGTCTTGATTCTGTGCCCCATTTCTCTGGCACTGGTTTGTATCACAGTACTTTCATTTGTCTGCGGTAACGCTCAAATTTGGGTCTTGTGTCCACGAGGTGCAATGACCCCGCACACAGGATGATGAATTACTGGGGTTGATTGCGTGATAGACAGCATCTCTGGGCAACGTCCTCACCAATGAGAAGCGCTCGGTACTGACTAGATTGTAACTGACTGGCTCAACAAGAATAAAATGAGTCGAAAATAGACATTCTGCTTCTCCATACAACCCTTGCTTGGTGTTGTCGTTACATCGTCCTGAGGCAAATAACGCCGTTCTCCCACCACGAGCGTTACCGAGCTCCACGTGAGCATTATCAAGGAGCACTGGCCAAGCAAATAAGAACATGGCAATGCTTCTTGGCCGGAGGACAACAAAAGCAAAACGTCCGAGGTTTTCAGCTGTTCGGTTACCTCCCTGCTTCCAGTCCAAAGCACAAGGTAAGATTCGTAGAAATTTCTCCAAACCCGGATGGTGCATCCGCCATCCCTTCAGATTCCATACATGCAAGCACTTGCGTGCTACTTGGCAGAATAACAACTTCCGCGAATGCTGATTCTTCTTATCTCACATCTCGATTTCAGCTGCAGCTCCAGTATTTAAACCAATACCATCACCATGTCCTCCTCATCCCAGAATCCAGAGACCGTACCCCTGCTCGCGCGCGCACGAGCCATGGCCTCAGGCGCAGACGACTTCGGCGGTCCTCCCGTGGACAAAAATCCTCAGGACACTATCCCAGTTGCCTACGAAGATGAGAAGAACTCGAAGAAAGCCCCAACCGTAGAGATACGGAAAGAGTCAGATGAGCTTCTCCTGAGCCATCCCGGATCGGAGCGGAGATTCTGGTTCCAGAGAGGCTCCAAATTCGACACCTCGGCCATCGCAACCCAACGTTCTGTCTTCGATGACACGGATCTGGCGAAACACTACCAGCCGCGTTCAGACTGGGAAAATATCCACCGTTTTGACCCATCTGCGAGATGGACATGGGGTGAGGAATATGTAAGTACCCGCTATGGCCTTCTGCGATCTGATGCTCACCCGTGTAGAAACTTATTCGCAAAATCGACCTCCGCATCATGATTTTTGCCTGTATCATGTTCATGGCTCTGGTAGGAACTACCCACCGCACTTTGTTCAGTTGCCCCTGCTGATAGCTGCAAAGGAATTGGATCGTTCCAATCTGTCTCAGGCCCTCACAGACAATTTTCTCGGAGACCTTGGCATGAATACCAACGACTATAATCTCGGAGAAACAGTCTTCAAATTGTCTTTCCTTTGCGCCGAGCTTCCCTCCCAGTTGATTAGTAAGTGGATCGGGCCTGATAGATGGATACCAACTCAGATGGTCCTGTGGTCCATTGTTGCTTCGGCCCAATTCAAGCTTGACAGCCGAGCTTCCTTCCTCGCGTGTAGAGCTCTCCTTGGAATCTTACAAGGAGGATTCATCCCAGATGTTTGTTTGACCTCCATCTAGTCATTCCTGTCCCCTTCTAATTCTCGCAGGTTATACTGTACCTGTCGTACTTCTACAAGCATCATGAACTTTCCCTTCGGCTAGGATTCTTCTGGACTGCAATGAGCATCGCCGATATTTTAGCCAGCTTTCTCGCTTACGGTATCCTGCACCTCCGGGGCCATGAAGGACATTCGGGCTGGCGTTGGTTATTTTTGCTTGAGGTGAGGAGAAGCTGGATTCCTCAGTACTGTTCGCTGGCTAACGAATTAGGGTATCTTGACTTTAGTCATTGGCCTGATTGCATACGTCCTGATGCCACCGGGGCCAACACAAACGGCGAACTGGGCACGTGGCAAAAAGGGCTGGTTCAGCGAAAGGTGCAGTTTTTCTACTACTTCAACTGCTTGGGACTCCTTTCATTAACCCATTTTCAGGGAAGAGACTATCATGGTCAATCGGGTCATCCGCGAAGACCCCAGCAAATCAGACATGCATAACCGAGAAGCCCTCACTCCCAAAATGCTGTGGCAGAGTCTGAAGGACTTTGACATCTGGCCCCTTTATATCCTCGGCCTTACCTTTCAGATCCCCATGAGTAAGCGGCTGCCCACATGGAGTACAAGAATTTGACGCTGACATGCTATACTAGCTACGCCAAAGAACTACCTTACCCTAACACTCAAGACACTCGGATTCAGTACATTTACCACGAACCTTCTCGTGATTCCTTCCCAAGTAAGACAAACTCAAGAAGTAGGAATATCAGATGCTTATTGTTTACTTGATAGGTCATCCATATCTTCACAATGCTGGGCATTACGTACTTGGCTGAGGTGTGGCACAATCTCACTTTCACGGCCATGATCGGGCAGATATGGGCATTCCCCTTCGTGCTTGTTCTTTACGTGCTGGACATCAACCAGCTCAACCAGTGGGTGGCTTGGGCCATTATGACGATCTTTCTCAGTTACCCATCATGTAAGCGTTCGAACCAGAAAGGCTAAGCAAGCGGACTGACATTCTCTCAGCTCACCCGATCCAGGTGGCCTGGAATTCGCGCATCTCGAACACCGTGCGCTCTCGTACTGTATCTGCAGCGATGTACAACATGTTCGTTCAGGCGAGCGGCATCATTGCCTCGAATATCTATCGCGAAGGTGCGTTGCTGTATCTGATCTCCTATTTCATATACTGACTACGACTCGCAGATGACAAACCCCGCTATCGCCGTGGAAACCGTGCCCTGCTCGCCGTAAACATCATGAACATTTTCCTGTACTTGTTGACAAAGGCGTACTACGTCTGGCGCAATAAATCGAAGGCGAAGAGATGGAGCTCAATGACACAAGAAGAACGTGAGGAATACCTCGCCACGACTACGGACAAAGGGAATAAAAGACTGGATTTCCAATTCGCGCACTGAGAAATCAAGAGAGCCAATACATAGCATATACGTCATATAGGGAAATACAGACCACTAGCCAGAGCTCTGGCTTGATGACAATCGATGATGAATAAGACGTGTTTTAGTAGAAAAGAAAAGGCTTCCGTGAGCTCTCGGGGCTTATCGGGGAAGGCTCGGATATTGCGTATGAAAGCAGTAGCATTCATTCCGGGCCAGGGTTTGGGCAGTGGGATTTTGGCGTTGCCATCGCAGTCTCAAGTGCTTGAACACACTTCCACAAAAAAGGATAAAAAAGCCCAATACACACGCATTGTTTTCAGAACTTTCATTCTTGCATAAACATGTGAAATCGTCTTCGTCTAGTCAACCTCTTTCTAATCTATAATCCTCCGGTGAAGCCTTCTCAGTTCTAGACCTTGTTGACGTAGCCAGCAGCAGCATCAACGGAAGTGGCAGCAGCACGGACCGCATCATCGACAGAAACAGTGGGAATGAAGCCCTGGGGGTTGACGCTCATGCCGGTGGTGGCAAGGGCGGCGGCGGTCTTGTTGATGCCGACGGTGATGTAGCCAACGAGGCCGTCGCTGATGTCGTCGCCGAGGTACTCGACGGAAATCATGGGGCTGGCGCCGTTGGTGCCGGTGGTGGTCAGGAGGGAGTCCTCGGCGTTGGTGGTGCGGTTGAGGGTGGACAGGTGGGCGGCGTAGGGCGACAGCTGGTAGACGTCGTTGATGAGGTCCTCCTCGAAGAACAGCTGGCCGATGTGCTGGACCGACGAGGCGCTGTAGGACGTGCCGTTGGACACGTTGGCCTGCACCGTCAGGTGGATGTGGGTGGTGCGGGTGACGTAGTAGCCGGGGAACTTGGTCAGGAACTCGACCATGCCCTCGGCGTCGGACTTCTGGATGCCGCGCAGGAACGTCTCGTCGTCGGTGGTGCCGTCGGTGCGCTTTTCCCAGCCGTCCAGCAGCTCGGCCGTCTGCGGGTCGATGCCGGTGTAGGACGAGTAGGAGCCGGTGGCATTGCAGTTCCAGATGGTGATGGCGGCGCCCGAGAGCGGCTCGCACGTCTCGACGTCCAGGAGCCCGATGTCGAGGTAGAAGTCGAGGCCCTCTTGCGTCTCGCGGAGGTCGTGGCGGAGGATCTCGTTGTCGATGCCGTAAGGGCCCCAGATGGTGTCTTCGGCCAGGATGCACGTGTCGTTCTGGATGGTCGGGTAGATGGACCGCTTCTCGATCTCGGCCAGATCGCGCTTCTCATGGATGCGGCCATCGCGCACCTGGCGCTTGTAGAGGCTGCGCTTGCGCTTCTCCATGACTTCGGCCTTGCGCTTCTCAATTGCAGCAGCGCACTTGTCCGAGTTGCGAGCAATCAGTTGATGCTCCTGGTGGGAGGGCTCATTGCTGTGCTTCTCCGGGTGAGCAGCGACGAGGGCAGTGGCGCTGAACAGCGCGGCAATGGTGGAGAACTTCATGATGAACGAATGGGTGTTGAGAAAAAGAGTAGAGTCAATGAGAGACTGTGTAATTGGAGTGGATCGTTTGCTTCCTGCCTTTCGTGTCCCGCGAGCCACCTTCTTTATACATATCCTCACTACTTGAGGGTCTCACCATATTGATCTCTCAACAACGCGTAACACGGCGATTACGGCACTGAAAGACGCGTGGTGTCATTGGCTTCTCGAGTGCGAACTATGCCCAAGGTGGAAATCGGACCGACCGCTATAGGGTAGAATAGGGGCGGCGTTCTCGAATGCTGCCTGATTGGACTCGTTCTCCGGCGGCAGTGCTCGTGAGGCATACGTACCACTCGCCTGTAGACACCGAATGGGATCTCGGCATGGGAATAATTTCCCGAAAACCCCGAGAGAAAGCGTAAGCTGCGTGGAACGCTCTGATCTCCATGAGGCGTTTGACTGCAAGGCTGAGCGTTTCTGATTGAGGCAGTGCGCGTCGTCGCCCGCACGGGGACCGCTTCGCACCCCTGCTTCATTGGGCTACGCTGTCCTATTTCTCAGAGCTTTGCAATGCAACCCTCGCCATTGGTCAGTGATCCACTATATTTCCTCGTCGCACTGTTGCACTGCCATAAGTAGACGGCGTCATCCACTGCGCGGCCTGCCACTTTTGAAAAGGCCGTCTGCCGCTATCTCACGCCACCAGTTTCGTTGGGTTGAGAAGCGAGGAGAAACGCTCGTTTCCTTGCTTCCCGTGCCGCCATCTCGTTGTCTCTCACACCTTGGCTTTTGTTTATTTTTATTTTTTTTTACAAGAGCTTCCTCGATCTCTCTTGTCCTAAATTCCCGGCTATCTCTATTCACCAATCGGTTACAGGCCGCTGGTTGTCGAAAATTTGAACTCTTTGTGCCTACAATGACACAGCGCGCTTCCTATGTGGGTACTTGGAGTAAACATCGGGGCGCAAACGTGAGTTCTGAGATACGAATGCACGAAGACATGGGTCTGACCATCTACGTACGTAGGATCCGATGTTTCTTTGGGGAAAGCTATCATATCTTTCCCCCCTCGCTGTGGCAGTTCGTACTGAGCGGCTTTGGTCTGTCATTATTCATCAACCCCTCGAATCTCCCTTCCCAGCTTGTGTACATGCAATCCATTCCCACGCAGCGTAGGATCGGGGATGGAAGATTGGTGCACCGTCTGTGACTCTCTCCGACAGCCTGTAGTGCCGACCACTGCAGATGCCAATGGAACCGATCAAAAGAAGACCGCTGCATCATTTCCTGTTCCTGCAGCACCCCGGTGTTCCTGACACTAGGCCAAGTTCGATGCGGCTGAACTAATTTAGAGCCGCTGCATCGGCCCGTGGTTTTGGTGTCGCGCCGGGTTGCCGTAGCGCTACTCTTCTGCAGGGCCCGGGGCCTTCACATCGTCCCGTGGTCCTGCGTTGACGCCTTCGCGGTGTGCTCGTACGATGTCGTATGACTATTCTCTCCGACTCTCATTGGTTCCTGAAGATATTACCCGCGTCTTGGCGCTGAGGAAGAAATGGCTGACTGCTGCAAAGATCTTCAATACCACATCGAAAATGCTGCGAGAAGCAAGGGAAACATCCTGAGCAGACCCAGCTTGCTCCAAGTCATGAATCCTACCCGATGAAGAGGAATGCATGCCGCACAACTGATGGCTGAAGAGACTCATCTCTAACGTTTGCCACCAGCATCTTCAGTGTCGCGCACTAGTGCTATGCCACGAGGAGCCTACCGTAGAGAGCGGCTGAACTTCTCTCGCGTGTTTCGACACTTTCTAGGGTGCGGGAGTGGCTTGTCGGCGCATCGTTCGTGAGTTGGGTGGCCCGTCTTGCTAGCGTCCCGTTCGGTGATGGGTAATGATGTGTAGGTTCATGTGCGTTGTCCCAAACGGTCGCGAGGCGTTCAAACGGTGGTACCGGATAGCCACTAAGTTTACCAAGCCTATGGATGCGAATCCGCGTTACTGGAAGGCCGTCCTGTCAAACAGTGATGACCCAGCGCTTGGGTTCCACGTTGTTGATCGAGGCAGCGTTGCGTCCTTACTGGTACACGTGAGTTCATCCTTCCAGTCGGGTTCCAACTCACTGCTGTCGTGGCCAGAACGGTCAGGCAGCACGTACTTTGGTGAGTTTTCGTCGGAGCATCACTAGACTCTTTTGGACTGAGCTGAATGAGCCAACAGACTGTTGATTCGCGGCAGTATGGTGATAGTACGAGCTGAAAAGTGTTCGCCACGGAAGACGCCTTAGTACCCAACAGTGATGGGTCGAAGCGCCGGTTGCGATGGGGAGGTGTCCTGACTCCTTCCGTAACTGGGTACTCATTTCGGTGGGAGAAACAGGATTTCTGGAGCACTGCAAAGTATGTCATCGACAACTGCTGGGTTGTTAGTGGTCCTGCAAATTGTATCATGCAAAAAGAGAAGGAGATATCGCTCTTATACGGCTCAGTAACCGACGCCCTTGCTGAGACGGAGTAGCGTGAAAGTGTCCCGCCTTACCTATCCTTGACTGGCAGTGATGTTCACTATCCGGCACTGCCTATCGCCTGTTGAAACATTGAGAAGCTGGAAGGATGGTGAGCGCTTCGTTCAAACCGGAGCCCTTGTCCTTGTTCCCCTTTTCCGCGCCGCAGCACAGAAGGACAACCTCTTTCTGTCCGACGGAACATTCCAGGCTCTGGCGTCAAGGTTGTGACAGCGCTGCAGATCGACAGTGGAGACCCTGATTCACCTCGTTCTCTTATCACTTGGCAAGAAAGCAGCACGGAATACGGGCAATTTTCACGGACTTTGGCGAAGCAAGAATAACTGGAAGCTCGCGATCAAACTCAGCAAGGTGCCTCAATGCAGGTATCCGCTGCGTCTCCACCCACAGCCGCCTGGACCATTTCTGCGGAACGCAGCGCATCCGGACGTCGCGAGGAAAGGGGTAAACAAGGAAGGTGGAGCGTCGAGCATATTGACGGCGATTGCGTTTCTTTTTCCATGCACGAATCAGAGGGCGGAACGCTAGGCACGATGGTGTGGTGTTGCGGCGACTTCGGAACGGCTGGCCTGGATCGACGCAAGCCTCAAAAGCGACCACGGTGCTTGTTGATGGTGTCATCGGACTGACTCGGGCAGAACAAACAACACAACAGCTGAGTAAGGAGCCTCGACGGTCATTGCCGGATCCGATCCGATCAGGGGCGCAGCCGACAGATGTTTGAACAGTAGGGCGGGCCGCCGGACGCCGGAGGTGAAACAGAGAAAAGTTGCGCGCACACACCGGAATCGGCTCTCTCATCACAAACACCCCTCCCGCACACCATCGGAGGCGGCACACTTTACGTGCGGATGCATGCAAATCCGATGGGCTGGTCCAGGCTGTCTCAGCGGAAACAGGAAGGAAGGGACTGTGCCCCTACACTATACAAAGATTTTATGGGTCTGGTGCTGTTTGTCCAATCCGCTCTCGGAAGGCGGCCGAGCGTAGTGGAACAGCTGTTGTCGGGGCTGTTGTTGTGCCATCATGCGAGATTACCTCTGCGTCGGATTGAACAAGCATCTGTGTTGTAGCGCAGGGCTGGCCCAACGAGGAAACTGACGTTGGAAACTCCTTTCGGAAGGCGGCTCGAGCATTTGGGGTGCTTGAGTGAGCATGTCGTGTCATCATCCGGTAAGTCCGCTGGTGATGGCTAAGAGATTTTGCTTATCAGATTCACCGACGGCACATTTCCGCCCTGCGCCTCGAAGCTTAGAGGGAGGCGGGCTAGTCGAAGCGGGCAAGAAAGTGGGTATGCTTAATCTGCCACCCCTGCGGAAGATCCTGCGTTTTGCAGTACCGTCGGTCCGATGCACCTGCGACAATTTTTCGAACAACCTGCCCGTCTGCTCCGTCCTCGCATCGCCAAGTCCCTGTCGCTGCCTAAGGGCCATAATAATGGCGAAACTCTGTGCCGCAGCCGGGGGTGTCCGTAGCATGTAGTCTCTTCGAGGATGAAAAAGTAGAGCTTTAAGGTACTCCCCAGTGCCTCCTACATCATATTCGCCGCTCTGTCCTTGGCACGACGCAAGCCGAGCACCGGAGGCACGCCCGCGGGAACGGTGAGGCCGTTTTCTCGGCACGGTCCGATGATGAAACGAATCCTCTCGGCGCCCGGCCCCCCTGGTCAATGTGAAGCGCCGAGTGCAAACAGCTGTGAGATCATCGCCCTGCTTCCCCCAATTGCTAAGCATGACAAAGTCCTCGCTTGCTCGTATATGCTGGAACCCTCTGTATAGAGCTTGGGGGGCCGGTGACGGGACGCCGGATTTACGTGCGCCAGGGTCTGAGTATATCTATACCTATGCCGCCGAGTGACTTCCGGTCTCCTCTCCAGTAGCCTTCATTCCTCGCTCTTTAGTGTCTCTGGCAAGATGTACCGTGTCCTCGCAACTGCGCCGCTCCTCGCGGCTACGGCCCTGGCGGCCCCGGCTGCTCCGGCCAAGTACGACTACATCGTCGTTGGCGGTGGTACCAGCGGTCTCGTCGTTGCCAACCGTCTGTCGGAGCTGAACAACGTCACTGTCGCCGTCATCGAAGCCGGTGGCTCAGTCTTCAGCAACGAGAACGTCACCAACCCCAACGGCTACGGACTGGCCTTCGGTAAGGAACTGTGGCTGCACTGTCAATTGGATTGAGACTAACTCACCTGCCAGGCACCGACATCGACTGGGCCTACGAGTCCGTTAACCAGACCTATGGCGGCGGCAAGACCCAGACCCTCCGTGCCGGCAAGGCTCTTGGTGGTACCAGTGCCATCAACGGTAAGGATTGCGCCCTCGGACTTGAAGTGAAGTGGTGCTGACAGTCACCTCCAGGTATGGCCTACACCAGGGCCGAGGATGCCCAGGTCGATGCGTGGGAGAAGATCGGCAACAAGGGCTGGAACTGGGAGTCGCTGCTCGAGTACTACAAGAAGTCGGAGACTGTGCAGCCTCCCAAGGCGGACCAGCTGTCGGGCGGCGCGACCTACGACCCTGCCTACCACGGCACCGAGGGCCCGCTCAAGGTCGGCTGGAAGAACCAGATGATGAACATCAGCTTCCCCGAGGTGCTCAACTCCACCTACAAGGCCAACAACGTGCCGTACATCTACGACATTGCCGGCGGTCAGATGACCGGCTGGAACGTCTTCCCCTCGACCCTCGACGTCGAGCTCAACGTGCGCGAGGATGCCGCCCGCGCCTACTACTTCCCCTTCCAGAACAGGACCAACTACCACGTCCTGCTCAACACCGAGGCTCAGAAGCTTGTCTGGGCCGAGTCCGGCGCTGAGGCCACTGCTTCCGGTGTCGAGGTCAAGGACGGCACTGGCAAGACGCGCACCATCTACGCCAACAAGGAGGTCATCCTGTCGGCCGGTTCGCTGAAGTCTCCTCTCCTGCTCGAGCTGTCCGGTGTCGGCAACCCTGATGTGCTGAAGGCCGCTGGCGTCGACGTCAAGGTTGAGCTCCCTGCCGTCGGCGAGAACCTCCAGGACCAGACCAACAACGGCTTCGACGGCACCGCAACCAAGAAGTTCAGTGGCACCGCCGTCAACGTCGCCTACCCCAACGTCGAGGACATCTTCGGCAACCGCACCGCCGCCGTCGCCGCCGACGTCAAGAAGCAGCTCTCGTCGTACGCCTCGGATGCGTCCAAGGTCTCCAACGGCGTCATTTCCGCGGAGGCCATCTCGCAGTTCTTCAACATCCAGTACGACTTGATCTTCAAGGACAAGGTGCCGCTCGCCGAGATCCTCATCTACCCCACCGACGCGGCCTTCAGCGCCGAGTTCTGGAGCCTGCTGCCCTTCTCGCGCGGCAACATCCACATCGCCGACGCCACGGCCGCCTCGGCCAAGATCAACCCCAACTACTACCAGGCCACCTGGGACATGACCGAGCAGGTCGGCACGGCCAAGTACGTGCGCCAGCTCTTCGCCACCGCCCCGCTCAAGGGCCTGCTCGCCAACGAGACGGTGCCCGGCGCGGCCGTGGCCTCGGACGAGCAGCTGTCCGAGTGGGTGCTCGACAACTACCGCTCCAACTTCCACCCCGTCGGCACCACGGCCATGATGCCCAAGGATATTGGTGGCGTCGTCGACTCGTCGCTCAAGGTCTACGGAACCAGCAACGTGCGCGTCGTCGATGCCGGCGTCCTGCCTTTCCAGGTCTGTGGCCACCTCGTCTCCACCCTGTACGCCGTCGCCGAGAAGGCGTCCGACATCATCAAGGCCGAGGCTTGATCGCGGACAAGCATTTCCCGCTTCTGCCACAGTCTCGACTCTTCTCCTTCTTCCGAGCTCGGAACCAGCCGAACCAGCCAGCGCTGTTTCCTTAGCTCCCTGTTTCTTGGGATTTTCTTCTCTTCAAGTGACCTGCCGCATGAGCTGGCATGGTGCGCAGGTCTTGGCAATTAAAGCCACCATTGCTTCTTTAGGGATATAGACTGGGATTCATAGACATAGACGGTGGGAAGGAACGATACCATCGGAAAATACCTTATTGCTCGCCAAGCCACTGGGGCCGGACGAAAAGAAGGAAGCCACGCTGTTAGTGATGACGGGCGGTGAGAACGAATGAAAGAGCATATTAGAGCGATTACCTCACCCGGCTGCCGTGTTTTGAGTGACTGCTGATTCGCGCGTTCTAGATTCGTTGTAATGGCAGGGCCGTGATTGGGCGAAGCTATAGTGTGGAGTTGTGGTGGCTTACGGCTTTGGGGGTGGCTGCGCAGATACGAAGGAGCTACGTGCGGGATAAACCTAGATCTCCAACTTCTTTTATGCTTCATGCACGCATCCCGCACGGCTGATCCTGCATAGCCGAGACGAAAATAGCTCTGCCATCCCATGACCTTGAAGCAAACACCCCTTGCTTATCGTGACTTCCTGCATTATCCTTGCTCTTCCTCTGCTTCGACCATCACGAACTGCACCGGAACATGCCAGAACATTGAAGCGACCGGTGCAGCGGTCGTGGCGCTGTCGACCGTTTGCCACGCGAGAAATCTTTTCTGTCCGCCACATGTACCTGGTACTTGGAAGGACCCGGACGGCAATCGGGGACCGCTCAGCTGGGAAGTCGAACGATGTTCCCAAGTCTGGAACGCCGGCAGAGCGAAAACCAAGGGCGAAAAGCGGGATCAGGATGTGGGCTGAAAGCTTGGGGTAGCGTGCCAAGCACGACGGCATCTTCCCCAATGGCGCTCACCACGTAGCTGGTTCCGCGTATCATATTTCCCGAAAAGGAATGCATCGCTTGCCTATACGGGTAATCTCACATGCGGGGAGAACTCGGAGCTAAGCCGTAGACCGTAAAGGGCGTGTTCAGCCGCACCACCTGGCATCCGGATCTCCACCTAGAGTTCCGCTGATTGGACTTCAACGAGGCTTTGGAAAATACGAGATCGTGGAGGTGCCAACGCTCTGTCCTCCGCGCCGTGTCCATCGACACTACTGTCCGCCCAATCACACCGCCGTTGAACTTAGTGGTATTCAGATACCGGTACCGCAGCCTTCACACCTAACGCGATACTAGCGTGTACTTGGTGAGCTGATTACCTGGTACCCCAGACCAAGCTGGAGCCAACCTCGTGGGTGCCAGTTCCTGGGCGAGAAGCGCTAAGGCTGAGGCGAGCCAGATGGATACCTACGGTAGCGAAGGCGCTGTCGAAGCTCATCATTTTCTTGGCGGCACTGTGTTGGCACTACGCCACGAGTTCCCACGAGGCGCTTCGTTGAAGCGGACCAGACCCTGTCAGCAGCGAAACACCGGTAGGGCGTTTGGATCCAACGTTCTCGCCCACGCTCGCGGCGCTCACCAGCTGAGGCGCCGGCAGTCGAGCTTTGAGCCCGAAACGCCTAGCGAAGATGATGGCAGGCGGCGGTGGCGTATGGCTCCGTCCATGCGCCTCTAGAGAGACAGAGATGGCAGCTGTGACAAGTCAACTCATCCAAGGCAGACGAGGAACCGGTATATAGGAACCCCATCGCCTTGCGCTTTCTTACCATCCATCACCATCAGCATCTCGCTCCATCAAACAGTCTCATCCTTTGAGGAAGCCAATTACGACCAATCCAACCAATCATCATGCGTGCCTCTTCGGTCCTCCTTCTTTCCGCATGCGGAAGTACCGCGTATTCTTTCTCCCTTTCCTCATCCCTTGACTCCCTTTCTTCGGCCGTCAACGATATAACCTCGCGGACCCTCCACAACCTCGTCCCGCGCAAGAACCCCTCCTGCCCGGCCATCTTCTCGACCCTCTCTTCCGACCTCACCAAGGACTTCCTGGGCTCCGACGGGCAATGCACTGACCTCGCCCGCGCCGCGATCCGCTATGCCTTCCACGACGCGGGCACCTTCTCGCTCAACCTGCCGAGCTACGCCCCGGCCTCGGGCGGCGCCGACGGCTCCCTCCTGCTCGTCCCGTCCGAAATGCTGCGGGCCGAGAACAACGGGCTGCAGGCGTACCACGCCTACATCACGCTCAAGTACAAGAAGTACAACCCGCAGGGCGTCAGCGCGGCCGACCTGATCCAGTTCGCCGGCAACCACGCCGTCGTCACCTGCCCGGGCGGGCCGACGGTCAAGACGCTGGTGGGGCGGGCCGACTCGACCAAGGCGTCGCCGACGGGCGTGATGCCGCCGGGCTTCGGCAAGGGCAGCGACCACGACAGCCTGTTCCAGCTGTTCCAGGACAAGGGCTTCAACGCCGTCGACCTGGCCGCGCTGATGGGCGCCCACAGCACGAGCAAGAACATCGCCCAGACGCAGATCCCCATCGGCGCGCCCCAGGACAGCACCCCGGGCAAGTGGGACGTCAAGTACTACGCCGAGACGTACAACCCGCCCGCCGGCGTCGCCCGCTTCCAGAGCGACATCAACCTGTCCAACACGTCCACCGCCGTCGGCAAGGAGTTCAACGGCTTCGTCAACAACCAGGGCAAGTGGACCGGCAAGTTCGCCGACGCCATGTTCAGGCTCGGCATGCTCGGCATCTCGTCCGACACGTACAAGAACTGGGCCGACTGCACCTCGGTGCTGCCCTCGGCCACGAGCGCCAAGAGGGACATCAGGCGCATGCCCATCAACGACCGCGCTCGGTAAAAGGTGCAGAGTTGTAAATACTTGTTTTTTTCCGTTTGATTCTGAAAGCGATGGTCAGCATGGGGGAGTTAATGGGAGATAAAGAATTGGTTTCACGAGACTTCTTGTAGATATTCGACGCATCTGAAGCGCGCGTTTCTACTTTCTTCTTAGATCTTGGGCTGGGCTCATTAATCAACGATTCATACCAATCTTCAATCCTTGCAGAACTGATTCAGTAACGTGTGCTACTTACTCGAAAGTCTTGACTGCATCGGCTCTCTAACTCGTTGCGCTATCGCGGCGACTTCGAGAAGGTAGAGAAGCGTAGATCATAAGAGACACGAGTGGGGTGGAAGTGCCAAGGTGGATCGGCAGATGTCCGCGGGCGGCGGGAGGATCGATGATCGGGTTGCTATATTGTAGTCATAACAGAATACGGGGCACGCTTAGTCATGGAGGGAATAGAGTGCTGTCAGGCGGTGTGACGCGCAATCTTTAGTACCGTATCGTCTCGAATAGCGTAAGAAAGCTATGGGCGTCGGCATGTTGATTGCTATACTTCCCGGTGAGTATTGCGAGCTAAACGGAAGACTCCATTTGGTACTTCATCGGCGAACTCTTCCTTATTTCTTTTTCTTCTTTCCAGGGTTGAGCCTTGGGGAGTAGATCATGCAGCACCATAGAGGCCGTTTCGTGGAGGCTTCACGCGCGTGGCCTTGCCGTTGCGTATTGCGGGGTGTCGCATCCAGAGGGGTCTCACGAGACCGGCGTGACAAGGGTTCAGATTCCCAAGATTCTGCGTGTATGACCATCATTAGGCGGATGCTCTCTCCTTTTCGCGCACTTTTGCCCGAGACCGGGCGGGAACTGCCTTTTCTTGAGTATTGGGAGGTGAATGAACCGGATGTGCCGGGAAAGCCTTGTGCTCTGCTCGTGTCGTGCGTCATGGGTGGTGATGCGCATGAAACGCCCTAAACCACCGTACCCAAGCTTAAAAGTCAGCGAGGCATATGGTGGCCGCGTGCACCCCTCCGCCCGTTTGCATCCAAACGATAGCGCAGCGGGAAAGGGGCGAGATGTGCAAACGGTGTGCGCGAGGCGAGCCGAGCTAGGACTTGCACGCAGCAAACGCTCGACGGGCGTTAGAAGCGGCAAAAATAGAATGAAGGTTACGGAAGTTGCGAAAGTATGCTGAAGAAGAGCCGGCATACTTGGGCACACTTGCGACTCGCTACCGTAGTGGTGATTGGCCCGGTAGTGTTTGCCAATGCGCGCCAACCCCGAGCGACACCTTTCTGCGGGGACGCACTGACTCAACCGAGCCTCCCCTTTGAAATGAGAGAATGAGCCTCTCGACCTCAACAGAGCGTGCGGTCGACTGACACGAAGAGGAAGGGGATAAATGCAGTCGGCTGCCCACCATGGGCCCTGTTTCTTCTCAACAACCACCACCTGACCCTCCTTTCTGTGCGGGACAGCCTGTCTTTTCCCTTTACATTCACTTGCACCACGCTCTTTAAAAGGCTTTGCCTTTAGTCACTCTTTCTTCTGCCAACAGCATCATGAAGCTCCTCTCCGCCGCCACGCTGCTGGCCGCGGCCACCCAACTTGCCGATGCGCGCTACATCATGTACGCCGACGAGTGGCACTTGTCGGACCTGGGCAACAGGACCACCAACGCCGGCATCGACACGGCCATCATGGCCTTCGTGGCGACCAACGACTTCCTCACCGAAGAGGGCGGCACCTTCGAGCTGTTCGAGCCCGTCGAGACCTTCCGTGCCCGTTTCGACCCCGGCGTCAAGGTCATGGCTGCCATCGGCGGCTGGAACGACGTCAACTACACCTTGACTATGAAGGACGAGGCCGCTCGCACTCGCTTTGCGAACAACGCCAAGAAGCTGATCGACAAGTACAACCTGGACGGCATTGGTGAGTCGACTCCACTAAGACAATGGGCGCACCATACTGACCGTTCAATCCAGATATCGACTACGAGTACGTCGGCGGTAACGGTGCCGACTACAAGCAGGTGCCCAACACGGAGAAGGTCTGGGAGATCGACGCCTTCCCGCTGCTGCTCGAGGCGACCCGCAAGGCCATCGGCGACGACAAGCTGCTGTCCATCGCCGTCCCCGGCCTTGAGCGCGACATGATGGCCTTCACCGCCGACACCATGCCCAAGATCGTGCCGCTCGTCGACTGGTTCGGCATCATGACCTACGACTTCATGAACCGCCGCGACAACTTCACCAAGCACCACACCGACCTCGTCGGCTCGCGCGACTCGATCCAGCGCTACCTCGACCTCGGCCTGCCCGCGTGCAAGGCCACCCTCGGCTTCGCCTTCTACGCCAAGTACTTCACCATCGACCCCAAGTCCAACTGCTTCCAGGAGCCGCTCGGCGAGGGATGCAAGACGGTCGCGCTCGAGCTCGCTGACGGTTCCGACAACGGCCTGTCCGGCGCCCTGACCTTCGAGCCGTCCAGCGTGCCCGGCCCTGCCCCGACCAACCTGACCGAGAGCCCCGACGGCACCTGCGGCGGCACCACCGGCTTCAAGTGCAGCGCCGGCAACTGCTGCAGCTCCGGCGGCTGGTGCGGCAACTCCGAGGCGCACTGCGGCCTCTCGTGCCAGGCCAACTTCGGCCAGTGCAACGGCCTGACGGCCGCGCAGTCGTGGCAGAACGCCCTGGCCAAGCCCGTCGTCGACGAGACCAACGGCGGCCACTACTACCTCGACCGCAACGCCTCGCTCTTCTGGACCTGGGACGAGCCCGTGCACATCGAGCGCAAGTTCGACGAGATCGTCGACGTCATGGGCGTCGCCAACGTCATGGCCTGGTCGCTGGCCGAGGACAGCCTCGACTGGCGCCACATGTTCGCCATCCAGGACGGCGTCAAGCAACACTGCCTGTCCAGCATCGAGGGCTTCAGCGATGCTTCTTGCGCCACCAAGGACGTCGAGGAGACCTTTTCCCGCGGTATCAAGCTCGACTCCCGCCCCCACGCCCGCAACACTCCCCGCTCCTACGCCGCTCCCATCGAGCCTCGTGGCGTCGCTGCTGGCTTCGCCGAGGTCAACGCCCATGGCCACAGCATCTGAGCGACTGTGCGGTAGCTTGCTGTTGTTAGAACGTTGTAATTTTCTTCTTAGACTAGGGTCTGTTGGCGCGCCATAGATAGGATATTCGTGGTCCAATGTAAGACTCTTTTTCGATTGGAATCTGCTCTCTCCTCGTGTCGGCGATGTATGTGAAACTCCGGAAAATCCAGTAGCTCGGGTGCGCGATGCTCAGGGTACCAACGTACCACGTTCCGCTCCATCATCGGCTGATCTGTGGGGCTTCGGTAGTGAGACATGGGATAAATGGATTCCCTAGTAAATGCGGGATAACTTTGTGACCGCAGTTACTGTCTTTTCGAAAATGAGAATGGCTGCAGTGGCTGACCAGAGAAGTGTGAGTGGTCTTCAAGCTGGTCTCGGGGAAAAGTGCGCGAGAATTTTCGTTTGCGGGGAAAAGAAAAGGGGCTTTGAGTTCACAACTGGACAAGACCAATGAATGGAGACCAAGATTTAGGAGAACGGTATGATAAGTAAGAGCGCGCAGAAATGTTCCTTTTGCTGAAAGAATACTAATCCGCTACAAGGAACCTTGACGAGTGAGTATCTCTAAACAAGCTCTTACAATAGCTATGCTTAGCGGGGGGAAAGGCAACCTTACCACGTTAATGAAGAGCAATACCGTCCGAGCGTAAGAAATCGTCTCCAACAAAGAGGACTACTGAAAAGTGTCGGTTCTGTCCTCTTTGCAACCCCGCAAAGGTGTTCCACAGTCGCCTTCAGACAGTGCAAAAGCAACTCGAATTTCGAGGCAAAGGTGCTATGACAAGACTCACAAAATACGAAGTGGAGTTGGAAGTGGTGTGGCAGTGTCGAAATGAGGGGTTATGATGTTGTGTCCTCGTTCGTGACGCCCAGCCTGCATATCAGTTTCAGCGGCAGCCGGCACCCCACGTGCAGGTAAGGCTCGCCTCCACAAAATTTCTCGTACTTTCATACCCTGGATTTCCGCTGCGCATGTGGCTGGTAGCCTATCGTTCGGTCAAGGTTATCAGCGCAGATCGCTGTCGATCCACGCGTCAGAAAAACGGTCCCTTCATCCCAACTGCTGGGTTCTCGTAGGGCGTTCAATCAAATACGGCCCTTTCGCCCTTTCGCAACCGCTCGTGACGAAAATGAAGAAGATCGCGCTGGGCAGTGCAGAGAGAAGAAAGGGATCAGAGGCGCATTGTTTGGCGGCTGGTAGCTGTTGGTGGACTCCCGAAACAAGCGTAATCCCAGCGCGTTGGTCTGGTCTGAATGAGGATTGTCAGCCACAGTGGAGGAATAATAGCTCATGATGCAACCCGTACTCGGGTTTGCGGGCTCGGGTGGTGGGTACGCGACCGCGATCTGGTGTTTCGGGGTGTTTGTTGTTCAGTAAAAGAGCGGTGTTAAGCATGAAGCGAGGAGGTATGCGCGCGGACAGCTGAAACATCGCCAAGGTGAGCATTTCGACTTAAAGTGCATGCTATCGGCGGCCGCTGGTGTAACAGCTTGAGAGCGGGCAAGTGGTGCTGTTGCGAGTGAGATGCGGCGACGGGCCGGCCTGCCTCAGGCTTGCGTACTAGGAACCTCCATCAGGCAGGCAACCCCACATGCAAGGCGGAAATTGAGCACAGCCGCCGGCAGCTTGCGTGTGGCGGTCGCGTTCATCAATGACCAAACAGCGGTATGCCGCCCACGCGGATGCAGCGGCCAACGATACGAGAGGCGGTGATGAGGGCCGCAGGGCTGATTCGAAGGCTGGCCAAATGTGCTGGGTGCCGGCTCCACCAATGGCAGCACGAGGACAGGCGACTGGGCTGAGAATGAGCGCTGAGATGGTGAGATGCACCGCGCACATGGTCGTGCGGCGATGCTTGGTGTCCTTCGGGGAATACAGCCGGACGCCCGTGCAGAGGGAAGAGGAGCCTGTTCCTGTTCCTGGCGCCTTCTTAGCCTGTCGGAGCACCGACCGCCCGTCTGGCTACTCCCGCTCAACACCAACACCCCCTCACCTCTTCCACGAAGCATCTCCAGCTGTGTGCGCGATCAATGCGACGCTGCAGGTCCGAACAGCAGAGCCGCGCTGTGGCGCAGAGTGCCATGTCGCAGGGCAGCCGCAGCCGTGCGCACAGTGGCCGCGGCGACGAGGCTCCGGACATGGGCCACAGCTGACCCGCAGCGCGCTGATGCGTCCCGCAATTTGAGCGACCAACGCTGCAGCGGTGGCTAGCCGGTTCGGGCAGTGCTGGCGACGCTGCCCCAGCGCGCCGAGTCGCGGTCTCATTTCCCGAGCGGCCGCGCATCCTCCCTAATAGTACCCATGTGTTTCAGAGAAAGAAGTACAAAAGTACTGGCCCTCCACCACTGGCCCTTTCCACACGCTTTCGCGCCTCTTGCCGGCCGGTTCACTCTTTATTCTCTGACTTTTCAGAGGTCCATTCTTTTTGCTGCTTGCTTGCTTTGCTCGCCTCCAGCTCCCGGCGCCGCTCTCTTCGTGTTAATATACCAACACTTCCGGTCTTTTAACCTTCAACATGCGCTTCAACAAAGCCGCTGTCGGCGCTCTCGTGGCCGGCGCCAGCCTTGCCCAGGCCCAGGAGGAGTTCTGCAGTGACCGCTCTACCCTTGTGGTCACTGAGTACGTCACTCTGCCCGCCCCCGTCGCCTCGACGCCCTCGCCCGTCGCCTCGTCGAGCGTTGATGGCTCCACCCCCGACGAGACCACCTCGGTCCAGGTCGTCACCATCAAGCCGGTCCCTGCCACTTCTACCCCGGCCCAGCCCACGACCACGCCCCCTCCCATGACCACCTCGACCGTTTACGCGACTACCTCGAGCGTCGACACCAACGGCGAGGTCGTTTACCAGACCGTCAGCCAATACACCACGGTAATTAAAAGTCCTGTTTGCTCAATTCGCCCAATTCTGACTTTTCCCGATTAGGTCTGCCCCGTGAGCGAGACTGCCGTCTCGGGCGTCCCCGACGTCGAGTCGACGAGCACCATCCACTCCACTTCTACCACTGAGAAGCTGGTGACCATCAGCGTGCCTTGCACCGAGTGCTCTACCGCCTCGACCCAGTGGACTACTTCCACCATCTACACCACCTCGGCTTCCGTCGACTCGACCGGCGGCACTGTCATCGTGACCGTGCCCCACACCACCACGGTAAGCAGCCAATTTTAGCATCAATTCAATTTACAGTGAAACTGACTATTCCGCCAGGTCTGCCCCGTGACGGCCACCGAGCAGTCCACCCTGCCGACCATCTCGTCGACTAGCAAGTGCACCAAGACCCGCACTGTCACCGTCGACCCCGAGCCGGTCACCGTCACCGTCAGCCCGTCGGCTCCTGCCACCAGCTCGGTTGATGGTGACACTCTCAGCGCTGCCGAGTACACGCCGAGCAGCTACTCGCTGAGCTCGCCCGTGGAGACCTCGGCCCCGGCCCCGGAGACGATTACCCAGTACACGACTTCCCACATCGTCAGCACCAATGTGAGGACCAGCACCGCCGTCGACTCCGTCGGCAGCTCCAAGGAGCACGTTGTCACTGAGGTCGTTACCATTGGCACCACCGTCTGCCCTGTTACGGCCACCCAGACCCCGGCCAACACTCCTGCCGGTACCCCCTCCGTCGCCGCTGCCGCCGTTGACACTCCCGTCTACACCCCTGCCCCGCAGTACACGACCTCTCACATCGTCTCTACCGCTGTGAGGACGAGCACCGCTGTTGATGTTGACGGAAGCTCCAAGGAGCACGTTGTCACCGACATCGTTACCATTGGCACCACTGTCTGCCCGGTCACCGCTACGCAGACCCCCGGCCAGACCCCGGTTGGCACTCCTTCCGTCGCTGTTGACACCCCTGTCTACACTCCTGTCTCTGCTTCCACCCCCTACGGCGCTGGTGTTGAGGGTGCCGCCGTGCCCTCGTCGAGCTCGGCCTCCGTCGCTGTTGACACCCCTATCTACACCCCTGTCACCCCCTCGGTCGCCGTCGACACGCCCATCTACACCCCTGTGGACACTCCTTCGGTTGCTGTTGACACCCCCGTCTACACCCCGGCTCCGATCGCCTCCACCCCCGTTGATGCCGGTGTCGAGGGTGCCAGCGCCACCCCCTCTGTTGCCGTTGACACCCCCGTCTACACTCCCGTGGATACTCCTTCGGTCGCCGTTGACACTCCTGTCTACACCCCGGCCCCGGTCACTTCCACTCCTGCCACTGATGCCGGTGTCGAGGGTGCCAACGCCGCGAGCACCCCCTCGGCTGCTGTTGACACTCCTATCTACACCCCTACCAGCACCCCGGTCACCTACGCCCAGACCACCTTCGCCACTTCGAGCAGCATCGCCGCCGCTTCGACCCCCAGCTCTAGCTCCAGCTCTGGTCTCCTGACCACTGTCGGCCAGACCGTCACCACCCTGAGCGAGACCCTTACTGGTGAGGCCACCTACTACAGCGGCAATGTTGCCGAGGGTACCTGCAGCTTCTCCGGCTACAGCCTGCCCTCGTCCATCTTCGGTACCGCTCTGTCTCTCACCAACTGGGAGGGCGCCGGCAACTGCGGTGCTTGCGTCAACGTCAAGGGTTCCTCTGGCGAGACCATCAAGGCCATGATCGTCGACAAGTGCGCGGACTGCGCCGACAACTCCCTGGACCTCTTCGAGGATGCCTTCAGCTCGCTATCTGCCATCGCCAGCGGTGTCATCGACATCACCTGGGAGATCGTCGAGTGCGGTCTTACCACCCCTCTGCAGCTCACCAACAAGGACGGTGTCTCGGCCAACTGGTTCAGCATGCAGGTCGTCAACAGCAACCTGCCCGTCCAGGCCCTGCACGTCTCCGTCGATGGTGGCTCCACCTGGACCGAGACCACCCGTACCGACTACAACTTCTTCGAGTACGAGCAGGGCTTCGGCAGCGACCTTGTCGACATCAAGGTCACCTCGTCGACCGGCAAGGAGGTCATCACCAAGAACGTCACCGTTGCCTCCTCAGAGTCGCACACCTGCGACTCCAACTTCTAAGTGCATTAGAAGACGTCGGGCACGGCTGCGTTGGCTTTGTTTTAGCGATTATTTTGCTTTGTTTGGATTTACACTTCTTCTAATCAAGCCGTCGAAATCTTGATACCTAAAGTTCTTTTTTCATGTCCGTAATTTCCTCTTTTTTGCACACGATCACGTTAAAACCCACTTCCGTGCATATATACCAATGAAGATGCGAAGTTGAGGTGAACAGATCTTTTCCCACCTTGGGTCAAATTATGTGATTTCCTACTTGGCCTTGCGTAAGTTTGGAAAAAAGCGTTGACGGACTTGTGCCCCTCCACCGTAAACGGTCAGATTGGGATCTGCGGTCTGCCCCTCGGACATTAGCGTGGTACCGTTATTCCCGCTTGTATCCGGCGCAATAACTTTAATTTCGACCACGTGGTGTCCTGGTTTTGCTGCACGTGGAATGGTGGGTCGGCGCAACTTTGGGTGGCTTTAATTGTTGGCTGATGCAGGGGATTTGTGTACCTTGCCGGTCGTGGACAGTGGCTTTGCCATCAGGATTGCCAAGGTGCGTGGTATTCTTTGTTTCAGGGATGATTGGAACATGTGAGTTGCAAAAAAGTTGAGTAAACACTCGAGTGCGGCCGAGGCTACTCTTGGTGCCAGGCCTGACTGCCTGCCTAATGATGGCACGAGCGTGAGGGAGGTGCGGAAGTAGATGGCACGAAGAGCGAGTATTTCTCTTTCAGGACAATCTTGGAGCTTCTTCTGCCAGAGCCATTACCACCGTCGCCGCCCCCGCCGCCATGTCTTCAGGCTACTAAACCTACTATCTTGAGGCTCTAGTATGTTATAGAAAAGAGAGCGAACTGGCCGTCCCCTAATTCCGCGCTCTGCCGGGATCCGAGAGCATGCTAGATAAATGCGGGGTTGTTAGTGGGGTTATCTGTTGGTCGATCACCCCGCAACAGCCAACCGCTGTGCCGCCAACCAATCTGCATTACTACTCGATCCCCGCATGGTGGATCCGTTTTTCTCTCCATCGCGTCATATTGTTCCCCGACCAACCGCTCGACAACTCATTAGCTACAGGCGGGAAGGATGGGGCTTACCAAGATAGGGTTACCAAGATCCGATACAGTCCCTGAGACGATGGTTTGCCCAATCAAGGCGGGATGTTGGGACGATGCGCGGTCGAGTGGATACCTGCCAACGCAAAACACAATAGGACCGGATAACGATGGAAAAAGAGGGTCAAGAGGTGCAGCTAGCGGTGCGGAATGCGCCCGTTTGTATTGACCAGGCGGCGGCCCCACTACTGGTCAGGCAAACGTTAACCCGCCCCTGCTCCCACATCCGGACGTATCCTACGTTCCACAACTGACGTCGTCGGCTTGTTTTTGGACCGAGGCCTACAGACCACGGACGTTTCAATCGGGAGCTAAGAGGAGGGCTGGGTCCACAATGCCTTGTCATCCATCTACCCCGCAGCTCCGGCTGCTGAAGGCGGGGATTGCGTCGAATGGTACTTGCTCTTTTGCGTACAAAAGGTGACGGCGATACGTTGCCCCTCTTTCCCCTCGTGGATATCTCCATAGGACCGAGGAATCGGTCTTTAAATACCCTCACTGCTGCTCGGGAAAAGTTGCAAACTCCCTGAGGCACCTTCTCTTTCTTGTTGATCCTTTTCCACCCTTCCATTGAACCTTCAATTTCCCTGGTAACTTGACAGCGCCTTCACTACCTTGGAAGACGACGAAGACAACACCGCACAAACCAACTGAGGAAACAATAAGGGAGCAAACACATACCGAAGCTCTACCTCACCCAGATACCCTCTACACCATGTCGACCCATCCAGAAAGCACGTCCCACACGGGGGAGACGAAGTTCGAGATCCCAAAGACCTGCAAAGCCGGCGTTGTCGTCAATGCAGGACCTGATTTCCGCGTCGAGATCCAGGACGTGCCAGTTCCCGAGCCAGGTATGAGAGACGTAGATCCACCAATTCATTTCTCCGCACCCAGCTCGATACACCTTTTTCTCTCTCTCTTCCCACTACCCCAAAAAAAAGAAAAAGCGAAAGCTAACCGTCTCTCCGCTCCAAAACAGGCCCCGACGAAGTCCTCCTCCGGCTCAACGCGACGGGCCTCTGCATGTCGGACGTCCACTTCATGGCCAACGACTGGGCGGTGCCGCCCATGTCGACGTTCAACACGCGGTGCGCGGGCCACGAGGGCGCGGGCGTCGTGGTGGCGGTGGGCGCCAACGTCAAGACGTGGAAGGTCGGCGACCGCGGCGGCGTCAAACCGTTGTGGGACGTGTGCGGCAGCTGCGAGCAGTGCTGGACCGGCAAGGAAAACTATTGCCAGCGCGGCGTCTACACCGGTCTCGTCGCCGACGGCACCTACCAGCAGTACATCACCAGCCCGGCCAAGTACACGAGCCCGATCCCGGACGGCGTGAGCGACGAGGTGGCCGCGCCGATTATGTGCTCCGCGTCGACGATGCACCGCGCGCTGGTCGACTCGGCGCTGAAGGCGCGCGATTGGGTCGTGTTTCCTGGGGGTGGCGGCGGCGTGGGGATCCAGGGCGTGCAGCTGGCCAAGGCGATGGGGTTGCGGCCGGTGGTGGTGGATACCGGCGCCGCGAAGAGGGAGCTGTCGACGAAGATGGGCGCGGAGCATTTCATCGACTTCAAGGAGGTCGAGAGCGTGGCCGAGGAGATCAAGAAGGTGTGCGATGGCCTCGGCGCGCATGGCGTCATCGTCACGGCGCCGCAGGCGTACAAGGATGCCATCAGCTACATTGGCGATAGGATCAGCGGGAAGATTGTTTGCGTGGGTTTGCGTAAGTCGAACTCCGTTTTTCTAACGGATGAGTATGAAGCTGACTGAACGGACTCTTTACAGCCCCGACTGGCGCGACAACCATCGGCGCGGACCCGAACACTGTCGTCTTCAAGAATTTGACTATAATCGGTAGTCTGGTCGGAACCATGTCGGATACGGCGGCGGCGCTGGAGTATGCAAAGCGTGGGTTGCTGCAGCCGATTTGCGAAGTACGTGGGTTGAGCAAGATGCCTGAATCGGTGCAACAGCTGCGGAGGGGAGAGATTGCTGGCCGCGTTGTGATAGACTTCAACAAGCCATGAGCAATGGCTCGGAGAACAGAAAGAGAAACAAATGGACGTAGAATAGCAAGAGCTGGAGGGAAGGATGGCGCCTATGGGTATTTAGGCTGCGCCGCCACGAATGAGTACTTTTTAGCAAATCATTGACATCAAGGTACACAAAACGACATGCTGTATGACATCAAAGCTGTTGATCAGCTAGTGGAAGAATAAGCGGGAAAAACACTCACTTCCCGTCGATACACAATGCATGATGCGTTGAGATGTTCGGGGGATCAAAAAGGAATGCATCCTGAGTCGGCGTAGAATTCACCCACGTGCAGCCGCGTGTGGTCAGTAAAGACTTATTCCTCTATGACCTGATAGCATCCAAGTATACACTAAGGTATATATATACATGATTGGCCCATGGAGTTAAGGTCTGACCAACACAGTCAGCCCCCTCCCCTGATACCAATTACTCGTCGACTCTCGGGCTGATCTACTTGTTACCGGCTGCAGATCGGGGCCAGAATTTCTACCGAAATTCTACGCTCCGTTTCTGCAACAAGCCCTCTCCTCCATCTCACAACACCTAGCCCTCAACCAGCTGCGTCCCATTCCGCTGATCGCACGCGCCCTGCGACTTGACCTCGTACGGCGGCGGCACTCCATTTTCAAAGGGCATCTCGAACGCTATGGTTGCTTCATCGGTTGGGTAGCGCGTGTAATGGCCGGAGCCGACGGTGTCGACGGCGACGATGAGGCCCGACCCGCCGCCCACGACCCACGCCTCGTCATCGGAGTCGGGCAGTGTGACGTGCGCGAGGCCGGCGGCGAAGAGAACGAATCTGTTTTTTTCCCTCCTAGTCAGTTTGACCCCTCGTTCCTTGCAGTTCTGGTAATACGCACTGGCCCTGCGGCGCGTTATGCAGGCCGCCGTCGAAGCGTGCAGGAATCACGGAATATTCAGCTGCGGTGGACAGGTTGAGTCCGAAGCTCAGCGCGCCCGCGACACCGGGGGTGGTGGGGGTCTCGAGCGGTGTGGTGAATTGCCAGCATTGGAGCGCCGAGGAATTCGTTGCGGCATCTGTGACGATGGCCGTGGCGGTGAGGTAGTAGACGGTGTCGTTAGTGGTTTGGGCACTCGTTGCTCCAGCGATTAGGAGGGCGAGAAGGGGTTGCAACGCCGAGAGTCTCATGATGGATGGGATAGAAACGACCGAAAAGGACAGGAAGCTGCATGGAGTCTTGGACAGTCCCTGAGGTGGTTTTTATTCTGCACTCCTTACATGATTTCAAGGATCCCCGCAGTGTCAGACGGAGAACCAATGGAGTAAAAATCAGCGGGTCTCGGAGTGATATTCGAATAAAGAAACTGCACGTTTCGAAACAAGCAATGTCAGCTTGCAGCATGTGGGTTGCATATTGGGGGCCGGCAGTATAGTGGGGAAGATCACCCGGCGCAATGCATGCCAAAGGGGTCTTGCAGCCGAAGAGCGCGGAGAATTGTAGGGCCCTCGAATTTAAGGTAATTGTGCCTCCATTTATTTTTTTGTGAGAAAAAAAGGGACAATTGAAGCTATCGTCCGGAGGTGAACGCACGATAAGCGAAGAACAAAAGTCACGCCAGCCCTCGGCTGCGATACCCCTTGATATATGCGGGGTACATACCCGATGCCGGAGTCCGTTGAAGCTTGCGCAAAGCATCCATGATGTCGCTGGCTTACGAATACCGAATTCTCGAAGAAAAAGATGAGAAAGAAATGATGGCAATGTGTGGCTGATTATCAACACAAGAGCCGATCCCGAGATCGGCTCTTACGTCATTTCGTGGTCGAGACGCAAGGGTCTGACGAATTGACACTGCTATCCCCGTCATACTATCGCCGCAACGCCTGAATATTAGCTCTCTTCACGCCCGTCGACATGCGATAAGAAATAGACAGCCAGTCACCCATCAACCGGGCAAAACTCGAAAACTTTACGCGAACGACCCGACCCGACCCTTATCTCACGTCAAACGACCTCCGCCATCTTCCGCAGAACAAACTCGCAAACAGATCAAAAACCACTGCGTGCCAACACACCAGGAAAGAAAAGAAACACACCTCCCACCAACGAAACTTTCCATCATGGCCCTCGCCGGCAGCATCCAATCGCGCCACCTCCCCATCACGCAGCTGCCGCTGGCGTCGATCATGCGGCCCATCCCGCCCGTCATCGACGCGCCCAAGGTCGACTCGATGGTGCAGACGCTGCGCGGCGAGGCCTGCGACTACGTGCCGTCGCCCGCCCCGGAGAAGATCGAGCCGGGCAAGCTGCCGCCCGTCGACGTCCTGCACTACCACAGCAAGACCCAGGCCAAGGACTACTACTTCGCCTTCGGCGGCTGCCACCGCATGCAGGCCTACGACAAAGCTGGTGTTGATGTTGTTGATGTGAGGTGCTTGAAGGTTACGAAGCCGATGCTGAAGGTGTATTTGGGCGGGAGTGTGGATAGGATTGTTGGGGAGGAGTGAGGGGTTCTGGGGTTGATGAGTTGTGTGGCTGTATGTGTGCCGGACGGAGCCTTGGATGGCATTGTGAGTGGGTGTATTACAATGGAAAAGATACCCTTGCATAATTGATTGATTGTATGCAGCGACTTGGACGCGCCAGGTCCAAGTTTACAGAATTTTTACAACGACTGTCTCGTAGCTGTCAAAGAACGGCGTCTTGAGTGTCGAAAGTGCAGGTGAATGGAACGTCCCAATTCTCAACCAGTCAGGCCCGTTTTCCTTCGGTATGAGTAGGAGTCCGTCCAAGAAGTGTCTTTCGTACGAGCTTGCAATAAGGAACATGACCATATTGCTTAGAGGACTTGTTGAAAGGTGGCCACCAAACGGGTCCTCGAAGTTGTTGACATGCAATTCCTCTTCATCACCTAGCGCAACATCAATGTGTACATCCGCGATGAGTTCTCCTCCAACCGAAATCGTCTGTTTGCGCCCATCCTGTATCACTGAATAACTTTTGAGATGGTACATTCTGCCGCGGAGAACTAGATGACCATAACTAACGGCTCCAAAAGTATTGAGTCCTTCGGGCACCGTCAAAGCATCCAGAACCTCACTCTCCGGCTCCAGCTGGGTAGAAATGAGGAAGTGCACTTTTTGTTTTGTTCGCGCCCAACTCCACGATGGGGCAAAGTAAGGATCAGGGTTGCAAAGTTGATGGACAAGTTCAGCAATTTCAGCAATTGCAACCTTTGATTCCTTGTCTATCTGCCAAAGGAGATGGACGTGAAGGTGGGAGAGCCAAAGTCCAGCCAAATAAGTATCCTTCGTGTGGTTCTGGATCAGACTAACAAGCGAAGATATCGCAGGGAATCTATCGTGCGGAAACGTCAAGTCGCGGTTGGAATAGCTTGCTATCAAAACAGTCCAGGCTGCGCCGATACGGTCCACTCTTGCTTCGAGACATGATTTGATGCTGGGTTCTCTGTAGAAAAGCTCGGCGACTTCTGCTGGTGTATTGGAGGAGTTGTGACCATTGTCGGATAAATCCTTTCCGTCATATGTTTCAAGACGGACGACGTTGTTGCCAAAATACAGCAGTCGGGGGGAAAATTCCCTCTCTTGCAGCGTCCAAGCTCTTTTTACCCAGCGCGACATCTCATGATCATGAAGTGGAAGGGTTGGCGACCCTTGCCAATCCCATAAGCCGCTCGAAGCTGGCTGAAGCCAAAAGGACCCATTGATTCCATCTTCCAAAGCGGAATTGAAATGCAGCTTCATTCTCGGCCGCTGACCGCGCTCCAAGAAACCCATTTTTGGGGATTCACATTTCAGCGGTACAAGTGTCAAGTGAGCTCGACTGTATATCTCGTACATTTTGACTGATTCTCTCTCCCAGTCCAGTCGGTCGTCTTGAATGATACACAAAGCGTCAATCCAGAGGTACCGTAATCCGATAGTTCTCACGAACTTGATTGCATCTCGAAATGTATCCGGGCAAGACTCAAGCGGAATTTCCCGGCGGAAGCTCTCCAAGACACAATTCGTCGTCTTGAGTTGAAGATCCCCGGGCTCGCCCCAGCAATAGCTCAGTGCAACGTAAGAGACAGCCCCGTATAAGCTTGTGTGCAAGTCCTCCCGGGGCACGACCAAGCGAGGTTGCTGTGTTCCGTCCGAAGAGCCTACATCAACAAGTCTTGTAGGCACACTCGGATTCTCATTTGAAAAATTCACACGCTGGCTGGTGCTATCCAGCCATCCTGTGATCTGGGACAGTACCTGAGGGTGCAGATATGAAGTCGGGGGAAAGTCTCTGTGGATCCTCAGCCAGGATGCAAGCTGCCCTTGATGATCAATGAGTTAGTCGATTGAAAATTTCAGGACTGGAAAGCGCTACAAACTTTGATCAGAGAACACATCGAAGTATAACGACTCAGGAGCTGATGACCCAGTACCGTTGATCCAGTTGTAATCAAGTCTCAAATGTGCTCGGCGATACGATGGACCAGATCCTCGAAAAAGGTCAAGGAACTTCATAGTCCTCCACTCATAGCTGATTTTCCGGGTGAGTATCCGAGCGACGCCCTGCCCTTCGCCATTGCGCCCAACGATTCCATGTGGAAGGTCCGATCGTTTGCGTAGTGATTTTCGTAGCAGCTTGCAAAATTCGCAACCGTTCATTGACCCTTGTTCCAGCGCAGGTAGATCTGGGTATGTGTCTTCTCTCTCGTACGCTAATTCGATTTCCTCATAAAAGAATCCGGGAAAAATCACATAGGGCAGACCTCGTTCACCATCATGTTTTCCAACACCACAACCCCATTTTTTGTCGTCGAGGCGCACTACTGCGCACTCGTCGCAGAGTGATGTCTCCGTATCTCCTTCATTTAGGCCTCTGTTGTTTTCAGACGTTCCATGATCGCGAACCTCGGTGTCCTGGGACAATCCGCCGAGGCGATGTTCATCCATCAGCGGCCCGGGCTTGGTGTTCCTTGAGGGGAGTCGTGCTGGCTAGATATCGCTCTTTAGTTTCGTCGTTAGTGTAGTGTCGTGTGCGAATGCGGGGTAGGTGAGAACGTCTGACGCACGACGTGGCAGTGTAAGTAAGCAAGGCTGATTTTTCTTAAGCGAGTGCTTGTACATACATACTACCTTGTTAGTTAATCTCCATGTACCATCCTGAAAGTAAGTTTGTTGAAGATCGAAGGGTCGCACATACCTAATTAGGCCTAGTTCCACTCCTGTGTACATAGTCTCTGCTAGTCGTCAATCTATTATGGCTTTCAACAAGTTTCAGCAAGGGCCATTTCCCATTATTTGTATTGTGTGCTAGTCAATTCTTCATAAAGGGGAAAACCAGTCGATGGTGCGATACGTTTTGATATTGCTTGGACCGAAGCAATCTTTTTTGAAAATGCGCTATGGCAAGCACTCAATCAGGCATTTTGGAATATGCGAAAGTTGCCCCAGGAATTGGCGGGAATAATGGTTCGATTGCGGCCGCTCGTGACTCCACATGACAACGAGGCTCTGTGCGAGTGGATCTTTGACCCACAACGGACTGAACCTTAGTTTGTTCTAAGAATCGTTCCACTCCGTTCCCTGCCCCACAGTAAAACGCATGCAGTGTGAGAGTGATCTGGCAAATACCACAAGCCAGCATCTCACCGGCTTTAGCCAAAAATTGCAAACGAACCACGCAGAGTCAGAAGAGAAAAGTCGGTCACTTCGTTAATTTGCAGTTGGGCCTTACCGGCGTTCGCTTGCCAGCCAGAGGTGTAACGTGGGGGCCACAAAAGTCTAATATTAGCGAGCCAAGCAGAAATCACCAGACCGCCAGCAGAGACTTTTCTGGTCATAGTAGAAGTCCGTGCTAAGGCGGAACTGGGCGTCCGCCGTGTGCCAAGCGGAAGTCTCGGCAGAAAAAGCGGACAGGGTAGGGCAGTGCTGCCTGGTACAGCCGGTTTGGGCAATTCGCGAAGGCTTTTGTGGTTTAACGTGGATCTTGGCGTGGCGGTGTTGGCCGCAGGCTACTGCCTCCGCGTCTCCACGCCGCGATATCCGTGCTCGCATCCTTCGGGTGCCTGCAGATGCGCTCAACAACACTGATCTTGGGAATTATAAAAGAGAGAGCCGCGCCTGAGTTTTTGGGAAACCGTCAGTACTCAAAAATCTCGAGCTTAATTGGACCACCTCCGGCAATCGCTTCAGCGCTGTGATTATTCGTTCGAGTTCTCAATCACCATGTTCTTCAAGATTGCTCTCCCCCTGCTTCTTGCAGGCATCGCCAGGTACGCTGATACAAATCTCATCACCAAAGAACATCCAACAGCTGACAGACACACCAGCGCACAAAACAGCACCGCAGATGTCGTTTCCTTCCCCTTCGCCGGCGACGGCTACTACACCGTCGTCCCCACCGAGGGCGTGAGCGGCTCCATCGTCGACGTCAAGGACTCGCGCACCACTATGGTCTACGAGTGCGACACGTACGCCCGCAACATCTACCAGTACTCGACCGTCGGCGTCCTCTGCCCGCTCGGCACCAACCGCCCCGTCAGCGTCACCTTCGGCGACAACTACTGGGGCCAGGAGACGTCCGTCTCCACCGCCGGCGTCTCCGCCTCCGTCGACCAGGACTGCCAGGTCACCGCCACCAGCGCCAGCAACGGCAGAATCAGCGCCGTCGAGTCGCCCGTCTGCACCATGAGCTTCGGCGGCCAGTACGCTGAGACGATTGCTGGTCTGTTCAACTGCGCCGGAAATGTTGATGTCGAGGATATCGTAAGTTTCCTGCTCTCTTAAAACACCCTGCTACATTGAAGTCGAAAGTGGACAAAACCAGGGCTAACTCCTGTTTTACAGGACACCAACGACTTGTACAACTGCCTCACCTCCGCCACTGCGACTCCTACCAAGGTTGCAGTGGTGACTTTCGAGCCCACGAATGTCTGGTACTGGACCGTCACCGTCACCGCCGTTGCTGAGGGCGTGAACACTGCTGCTGCTGCTGCCACCGGCAGTTCCGCCTCCGCCACCGCCACCGGCAGTGCGGGCAACGCTGCCGCCGAAACCGCTGTCAGCCGTCTCGCCATTGCCGGTGTTGTCGGTCTTGCGGCTGTTGTTCTTGCTCTGTAAACGAGAGTGAAAGAGAAAGATTTGTATGCGAATATGTATAGATATGAGGAATGATACCCAATGAACGTTTTAACTATGAAATAAGCTTCAAAAGCTTTTCTGGTTTGCAACTCTTTTTCAAATTCTCGACATGCTCATTCTGCGCTTACGCACAAGTAAAGAGGCCACGCTTCTCGTGACAAAACATTTCTCCCCCGCCTCTTCACACCAAAATGTTTAGCAATCCGGCCTTAGCTTTGTATTCAAACTTGAACAATGAGTTTGTACCCATTTTAAATTATGTATAGAAGGCATTGAGGATATATGCAGGCGCTAAACTAGAGGACAGTCTAGCCTTGTCAGCCTCGTAAATACACCAACCGGGTAGCACGTGAATGGGGGGTCATCATCCAATGAGATAATGGCTACTGTTTAATGTAACACAACCCACGAGTGAGCATGCTGCATCTTCGATTGGTCTGGACCGTCAGACCCGCTTATTTATAGGTGGTGCCCCGCGTTCGCTCTTCAGCCCAACCTTCAGCCTTTTCATCCAAGCCGCGATCTCCTCAAGCCTGTGATCGAGGCTTTCTACAGTGTGATGTTCTTTTGAGAAACGTCAGTTTGGCAAGAGTAACCATGTCCAAGGTGCTCAAGAAGCTGTTCAAGCCCAAAGGGCCCAGGCAGAATGATGAACCCAAGCAGGATCTGGCCGAAAAATTCGGCCTTTTCCTTCTGGGCGATTATACCGAAGATGATTCATCCCTCGAGTAAGTCTCACTAGCGTTCATCTTCTACTCTATTCCTTCTGACCAAGTAGCATCGTGGCTGTCCATGGCCTTGGAGGTCACTGGGCTGATACATGGACCGCTGAGAACGGACGAATGTGGCTTCGGGATTCAGTGCCAGCCAAGCTGCATGCTCTTCGAATCAATTCCAGGGTCTTCTCCTATGGATACAATGCAAACACAGCGTTCAGTAAAGCTATAACGGACATCAACGATGAAGCATCCATGCTTCTGGATCGCATCAAAGGAGAACGAAAATCGGAGGCGAAGAGAAACAGGCCTCTGATGTTTATTGCCCATAGCCTAGGTGGAATATTGGTCAAAAAGGTGAGAAATTGGTAATCCGAGCTTTCTCAACCAAAGATCCGCTGATCAGGCGTTGCTGGCTACCTTCAGGCAATGATAGTCGCTCATGACCGAACGCTTGAATACGGAGAACTGTTGGGATGCGTTAAAGGAGCCATGTTTCTTGGTACTCCTCACCGCGGCTCTGACGCCGCTTACTGGGCTACTTATGCAGCAAGGGTGTTGCAAACCGTTCAACTTGGGCGTGGGACAAATTCCAATTTCGTCTCCGCACTGCAAAAGAATTCCTTGGAATTCTCCAACATCTCACAGCAATGGATTGAGCGCGCAGCTCCTCTCCGCATACGGACTTTCTACGAAACAGAGAGAATGTACGGAGAGCTTGTAAGCTAATCCTATGAACTCACAACTTCATTCTATTGACCAGTTATCCAGATCGTGGATCGGGACTCTGCAAGACTAGGACTGGTCAATGAAGTTGCTGTAGGCGTTGCGGGTGCAGACCACCGGGGGATTTGCAAATTCAGCAACTTTGATGGCCAAAAGTACAAGCCCATCATAGATGCAACTGAGGAACTGGCACAAAGCGCTTTGAAATCAATTGTTACTTGTACGTAACTACAAGGTTGTCAACTTTCGTATCTAACTCCATCACAGCCACAAACATATCAAACTCGAATCAAAGTCAGTTGCAGACTCTATACACCTCAGATTACGAGAAGCATCGATTTCGAAATCCAACGAGAGAGCCCGGGACATGTGAATGGGTTCTTGAAGACAAAGACTACAAAAAATGGCAGACAACGCCGCAAGGATCAGTACTCTGGATATCTGCCGATCCAGGCTGTGGCAAGTCTGTCATCGCGTCTTTTCTTGTTGACCATTTCAAAAATTCCCCTGTACGTGGCAACAATAGTGTATGTCAATTCTTCTTCAAGAATGACAACGAGCAGCAATGGAACGGTACAACGGCAATGTGTGCAATCTTGCATCAGCTTTTGTCGACAAGACTACGCCTCCAAAAGTACTTAGCAGAAGAATACACTCGAACAAGCTCTCCACTAGCTTCCGATCACGAAAAGCTTTGGGACGTTTTCGACGGCGCTGTTTTGGACCCCAACTGCGGCCCTGTTATACTCATCATCGATGGCCTTGACGAATGTGAAGAGAAAACAAGACGACACTTTTTGGAACGTCTTGCTATTCTCTACAGGACTGACTCAACTACACACTTGGTCAAGACTGTCATTACAAGTAGGCCATATCCTGACATTCGAACAGCATTCCAAGGATTTCCAACAATCAGGCTCAAAACTGAGAATCGTCTGGACGCAATCGATGCAGACATCCAAAGAGTCGTGCGTGCGCGGCTTACTCGTTTCGCAGCTCAACCTGATATCGCCAAGCATCCCGATTTCCTTGAAATTGAGACCATGCTACTCAAGAATGCTGATCACACATTCCTATGGGTCTCTCTGGTTCTTGACATGATTGACGGTTGCAACTCGTGGGACTCAACCGCCAAGATACTGGATCTCATCAGCGGACCTCAAGACAGCCTATATCAATTATACGAAAATGTGCTCAACGAGTCACCGTGTCCTGAGACCGCAAGAAAGCTTCTACATTTAGTTCTTTCTGCCGCCACACCACTCACAGTCGAAGAACTAGATATTGCTTCGGCCATTCGTCTTGGCGACAAGACAGTGGCTGACTTGCGACCATGACAATTTCTGACACCGGAGAATGCGATACGGGAAGTATGCGGTCTTTTTCTGCGAGTGATGGACGACAAAGTTTACTTTGTGCATCAAACCGCGCGAGACTTTCTTCTTGCCGAGGATACAACGAATTCTTTGTCAACGGGCACCAGGAGCGGAACAGGGAGCTGGGTGCATAACTTTAATCCCAGCTACTCCAACTTGGTACTCGCAGAAGCTTGTATCGGATATCTCCTCTTCAAAGAATTCGACGGGACCAGATTTGGAGGCTCACAGCCATTCTTTAAGCACGCCGCTTTATATTGGCCAGACTATTTTGCCTCTGCTCAAGATGTGGCACCCCCAACGACATTCGATATGGTAACGCAACTCCTATCATTTGAAGAGGATGAACGACCATGGATGGACCTTTGGAGACACAAGTGGAATGAATATCATCTCTACCTCGTTGATACTGAATATTCTCTCCCTGGCGACCCATTGTCGAAGGCCTCATACTTTGGCTTTCACCGAATCGTGGACAGAATTCTCCGTGAATACAAGACCAGATATCACAAGGCTTCATGGTCACGGCCCCGGTCACCGCTGTTCTATGCCGTTCTACGCAAAAATTCACTCGTAGTGGGGATACTACTTTCCAGCTCCATTCCCATAACAGCCATGAGTGACGCAATGCTGGCTTGCATTTTGGCTCGAGATATATCCACGGCAGAGCTGTTACTCTCATCAGGCATTTGCGTGAACCTCCAGGATCATCGCCGTAGACCGGACCCTCTCCACGAAGCGGTTCGAAGTGGCTTTCTTGAGTTTATTGACCTGCTACTCAGGAATGGAGCAGAAGTTGACCATCTTGGCCTTGCATACAAAAGCAAAGGGCAGAAAATTGACGTCGAGATGTTGGAGTTGAAGAATTGCTACGGGATCGATTTCGAGTCTCCGTTACAAATCGCTGCTCAGAGTTACGATGTCCGCGCCCTTGAGCTCCTTATGAACCATGGAGCACTACCAAATGTCATGAGCTCCCAAACAGAGACCACTCCCCTTCATGAAGTGGCATGTGGTCATGTAGATGCATCCACAATTCATCGAGCATGCAACATCATAGACCTCCTTGTCCAAAGCGGAGCCAACGTAAATGCGAGGGACATATACTCTAAAACGCCCCTATCTAAAGCCGTCCATTCTTCCAATCACATAGACCTCATCAAAAATCTGTTGGAAAAAGGCTCTGAAGTTACACCTGCAGAACAAGCCAGTATTTGGGAAATGTTTCTCAACATCGATGATGCTCATGCATATCAATACCACTACGATCTAGTGCAGCTGCTAGTAAAGCACGGATTTCAGTTGGAGATGCGGGATAGTTCTGGCGAAACACCTCTGATGAAGGCTGCAGCCCATGGCCTGGTTTGGTTTGCGAAGGCTCTCTTGAGAGCAGGGGCAGATCTATGCGCTGAAGACGTCCATGGAAACACAGCAATCACAATCTCCGAAGGCCGTATTCCTTTAGGAGACATCTTACGGTCTTGGGAGACCGACGAACCGATTCTTGAATCTTTCAATCCTGTCGATCCTCCAAGTGGACTTTCACTTGCGCAACCTATAGCGAGACGCATTGGTCGGGCATACTTTTATCCTGATCCTAATGCAAGCAACCCAAATGCAGAAGTAATATCCAGGTTTGGATATATTGACCGTGCGGACACCGCATCTCCGATACCAAGATGATACTAGTGCGCTCTATGGTCTGGAAACACCCGGGACAAGAAAGCGAACAATCTATTTTACAGAAGCCGAGACCCTCATTCAAAACACATCAATGGTCGCCCCAACCCTGTTTAAATTTTCAACGATTTCTTTTTTACGGGAGAGGGCCAACTATCTCACACACTCTCACATTTAGAGATGGGATCGGAGGTTTAATTAGATGGCTGTTGTATTAAGTGCTTAATTCGTCTTATCTGTAACAAAGTCATACAATATACCTCATTGCGTGATAAAAAGACAACCAATACAAACAACAGCTGTTTAACAATCAATCTTCCTCTATCAGCAATAATAAGATCTATTCGAAACGCTGACCGGCTCAAAAGACAGGCCCCGTCAGATTCCACTTCACCCTCGCAACACCCCCCTGCCCCACAATCCACAGCTCGTCCCGCCGCTTCCCCACAAAGTCAAAATTCACCGCCGTGAAGTTCGTCTGCACGCGCAACACCGGCCTCCCGCTGAGCGGCTCCAGCACATCAACCCCCTTCCCCGTCCCCGTCAGCACGTACCCATTGCTCGCGACCTTCAATCCGTCCGGAATGTACTCCATGGCCGCGTACACCGGGCGCCGGTGCGTGAGGTACGGCGCCGCCGCCCCGTGGACTTCGCTCTTCTGATCGACGACGTCGTACGCGTACACGGTCCGCTTGCGCGTCCCGTTCCACGCGATGCCCGGCACGTCCTGCCACGGCACGCGCGGGTCGATCATGGGCACGCCGGCGCCCGTGTCGCTCAGGTAGAGCGTGCGGCGGTCGGGCGAGAAGGCGATGCCGTTCGGCGCCTGCAGCGTGTCGTCGACGATGGAGACGGCGCCGGTCGCGGGCGAGAAGCGGTAGGTCGCCGCGCCGATTTGCGGGGCTTCGGTGTTGATGTGGGCGTTGCGGGCGAGGACTGTCGAACGGGGTTGGCGCGTTAGTAGTGTGGGGGTGGGAGAGAGAGAAGGGGAGGGAGTGGGTCGTACGGTTGTCAGTGAACCAGATGTTGCCGTGGGCGTCGATGTCGAGGTCGTCGACCTGTTGCGGGATGCGCGGTCAGCTATGGTCGGGGGGAGTAGGGGTGGGGAGAGGTAGGTTACCAGGTTGAAGTAGTGGCCGTAGTAGTTGTTGACGACTGCCTTGGATTCCATTGTCTTGGGGTTGAGACTGTATATTCCCGGCCGGAAAGCATGGCCTTCTAGCGAGGCGTTGCTGCCGCCGACAGCGAAGTAGATGACCCCATTGCGGTATCGAGCACCTGCGGGAGCATAGATGGGAGGGGATGCCGTCTTGTCTGATAGAGTGGGCGGGTCGCTATTGAAGTCCACAACGGACTGTGCAAGCCAGCCTCTCTCTAGCCTTGAGAAAAATAGTTGATTTGTGTCAGGCACGTAACTTGGATGGCTCGTCAGTCTAACGTTTGCAATCAAGATTGAAGTGAGCCGACTTACACCGGAGCCTCGTGAATGGACTCGTCAATCTTGAACATGAATTCGTAGACGGGGTCATCACCAAGGATCTCCTGAGCAAGCTTCTCGTCCCACACGAGGAAGGTTGCATTTGCGACGTTTGAGAATGAGGGGTCGTTTGGCACCGAAGTCGATCCGTACGTCTTCTGCTGCCCGAAAGTCAAGTTCTCGGTGCGAACAAAATCCAGCGGAAGGACACTGCCGTATCGATGCATGCAGACAAACTCTGGGAACGGGTAGCTGCTGCACTTCTGTGCAACCCCGTTCGAGGTTGCTGCAGAAGCTGTTGCTCCAAAAATGGCTAGCGCGACGCTGTGTTTCATGGCTGGGGAATGCTCAGGACAATGATGACTTACTTCCTGTCAATCAAGAAAAGGCGAGCTTTTATACGCATCAACTCGCCGTTTCCCATCATTGTTGGACTTTGCGCAATGTCTCTCCGACCATATGTTGGCCTAAGCCACGGTGAATGCTAAGGTTTGTCTCAATTGTGTTCCGCCCCTAATCCATCTCGGTTGATGAGCTACAATCGGCAGTTGCACCCCACAACATCTGTTCCTCCCGAAAGGCTGTACCTCTTGGCATCTGACGTGCATATAGGGCTGCAGCTTTCACGTGGTCCTTATCATGTCAGCGAACCACACCGGGGAATCCATGGCTTGAAGGATGAGGCTCTGCTGTCTATATCAGGTGCATCCTTCTGGTTTGGCCCGCAAATTCCGTGAAAAGTGTCAGCTACAGGTCGCCTTAATCCTATATCAAGAAAACTCCAACAAGTGAGCTCTTCCTTTCAGATGACCGCAGTACCTTGTCATGAATACCAAATTTGCGAACTTCACGGCGCAAGTCTGAATTCATATGCCCCAACGCCAAGACCCTGACAATCTTTAAGTCGCCAATTTCAGAGAACGAATTGTTGGTAATAAGATCGTTGAAGCAAGGATGACGCCAACCGGACACTAGTCTTTGGGTTGCGTTTTTTTCCGGTGGACTGGAGCATCGCTGGGTGGGGGACAAGCGTATTATGTCCGATGACTTGCGGATGACTTTTCACTTTCTACTGAAACTTAGCAGATACACTCTGAAAGAGAAGCATGTTTGGTTTAAAAGAGAACGTGGCGTAGAGCATTTCAGCGCCAAAGTCTTTCATGATTACTTGGCCATGATTTCGATGAGCATCACTGTGAGTTAACTATCGTCGTGTAGTCGGGGAAGGCAACGAGCCTGAGCAGTGAAATCAACGCCTTTAATTAGAGCTGAAATGCTAGTATACGTTTTGGAAGAGAGCTTATTGGGGAGAAGAGAGAAATTTGTCTGGTCTTTGTGCCGCAGGTGTACTTGGTCCACAAATGCTTACATGTACGTTGCATAATTACTGGTTAAGAAATTGACAGCTTACATTCTTTACACTGCTTTTTTATTATAAGAATGAAGGGTCTCGAAATAATTCTGGCAAATACTGAGGACTATACTGTGGCACTGATGTGATGAAATTGTCCGGATTCTTTTCATTGCAGTTATATAGGAGACTCCCTTCATCAAATGTTGCCCAAGAATACCACCAACACAGCACAGTATCTGTTGAATTCGTCAACTAGTACCTTTGAGCTTAAACTAAGTTGGTACACTTACGCCGCTGCCGCCGCAAGGATCTCGTGGCGCTGAGCTCGCGTAAAAAGCGACAGCACCGCCGAGAAAGCCAAAGTGAATATCAGGAGCACCCCGATACACAAGGCGCTAGTGCGAGACCCCTGGTTTATGTCCGTTGTCAGGTGATATAGAACGTACGTCGGTATCACCAGAAGGAGCAAGATTGTGGCGGTGATGATCGCGGCTGCGAGTCCTTCAATCCGGCTTCGTGTGTAGTACATAATCTCTGGATTTCTGGTCTTCTTTCTCGTTTCCTGTACACTGTTAACTTTCTTCAACTCTGCCCCAAAGGGATTGCAATTGCCCACATTGGAACAGAAAATTCTGCGAACAAATTTAGAGCGAGTCTTTCGCAGCAGCTTCTCGAGGATCCTATCCAGCCAGGCATGCTCTCTACCGGGTCGGAGTGTTATGAGATCTTCTTTGTGACGGGTCCAATCAGCCTCCAGACCATCAATGTCTTGTTTGTTTACTTCGCAATAGTTGCGCAGACTCTGATGCTCGGATTTAGATGGACGCCGTATGAGCATCAAGTCTCTGGCTGTAGTGAGGAGCTGAGCTAAGCAATCGTTAGCAACGCTTTAATATTGATCAAGGGAGACTGAATACTGTATGCTGTAAGCTTAGTTTCGAGCTTACTCAGTAGATTCTCCCTATAGTTCGATATTCCTTCACGGTCATCTCTTGTTTCTGCATTCCGGAAGGAATTGTCTTGAAGCTCGAGTTCTTTCTCGATATCCGCGATCTCCTTCTGCTTCCTCAAAAGCAACCTGGATTGACACCAACCGAACCGGCGGTACATCATGAAGTTCTCATCACTGTCGAGGAAAGCTGCCATCCTCGGGTCTCCTTCGGGACATTGTTCCACTTTCATCAGTCAATGAACAGCCCTTTCAAACTAAAAGAAAACCAATAATCTTACAGGTTTTGACTTTGGTGTCGAGATCATCACTTCCCTCAGAAAACAGTCTTATGGATAGCCATTCAGGCCACCACCATGGCCTCGGCTGGTGAGAGTCTGGACAATGGTCATTGCAAGCACATCATGAGAAGGGCTTGTATGATCTCACCAGCCGTGCCAGAAATTTGAGATGATTTATCCGTCCGATCGGAGCTCTCTGGCAGGCTCTGTTCTAAACTTTCCGCACTAGGGCATTCTTCTATCCGTTGGGCCTCTAGATCCCTTTCAGACATTTGCGACGAGGTTACTGATGAAGTTATGAAGGACGAGTGAAGAAAGTGGAATTAGATTCGGCACCAAACAGAGCCAGTCAATTTAAATAGGATAGAGCACTATCTCGAGTAAGGCGAAAAAACATGTCTGCCGTGGCGGAGCAAATATGCACGAAACCCTGCATCCATCGAGCGGGGGCTCATCAGGCAGACACGCTTATCTCTTAATAAGCCGCTGCTGTCCGATCCACTCGTACCCCGCACCGCCCGGCTTGGTGTTCACCGGTTCATTTCTGCTATCATGGAGATGATACTTCCAATCCGATCTTCCCTGTCGCGCCTTCACAATCGTTGCCTCCATCGGGGGCCTCCCAGGCATAGGAAGCCGTGCCTTATCGTCAATCTTGAAAGCCGGACGTTGAGACTACTTCATGTGAGCTGATTGTTGACACTGGCTATCGATCATACTAACCTGAGGGGCTCTTGGCCTAGAGACGTACGAACGTGTTACTTCAGAATCAGAGCTAGTATACTGAAAAAGAATCAGCTGAGGCTCAACAGTCGGTCACAGACCCTTACATCTTCATCGTTGGCATTGTTGTTTTTATCCTCCACATCAACATTCTTTACCGCGGGAGCCACTTCTGTGTCCACATTTTCGTGACTGAGGGTTTCAGGCTTCTCTTCCACAGCAAGATCTTTGCCCGTTTCGGTGGGGGCCATGATTAATGGCTAGCTGCAGTGAATGCGGCTTTGAGCGCTCAAGGCAAACAGTCTTGTTGCTTTAAAAGGCTTTGGATTGGATTCAATAGTGTGCTTTTTACCTTTTGGGCGCGTGTGCATCCCAAGGCAGACGCGAGGCAGCTTTAGGCAGGCATATTTTTTTTGCTAACATGTGAAAGGCAGCCGCGACTTTAGCCACTGATGTGTGACGGGTGATCGCATTTGCCAGCCTTGTGCGGGGTTGCGTCGTACATGCACAGCCGACACAAAATCGGACGAGGCTACAAAGCGCAGTAAGCAAGGCTATCCAATTATCGATATCTATGTTTCCTTATCGATGCAAGGCTTCACAGCTGAAGCTGCAGCTTATACTGAACAAGCAGGCTTACTGCGGCTGCAAGCTTCTTAATCACACACTCGCCAACAGGATGATCGCGGCTCCTCAGCCTCGACGCACAATTCCAGCGAAGAGTCTAGACAAGCTGCCGATGAAAGACGCTGCGGCTGTGTTATGGTCCAAGCAGAGCCTTAAGGTAACATCGAGCAAGCTGCTGACCGCCGGCTCCTTCTTCCGCATAGCAATTGCATTTCGGTTAATACGTCATTGGGGGCTGTTAACAGCCTAATAAATACGTAAGGCAGCCGCACATCTCAGAGTCAGAGCCCATAGGAGCACCAGAAGCTATGCCTCGTCCAGTCGAAACGGATGCCTATACCTGGCCACGTGGTGCAACTGCAGCCTCGAAATCATTTCCGGCCAAGGACAAGGTCCAAAGATTGCAGGATGTGTTTGAGAAGAACTTCAGGTCCATCACAGCGCCTGTGAAACATAACCGTGTCTCGGTACTCCTACTTTCTTGGGACCAGAAGTATTCCGACATCCAAGTACTGCCAGAGGTTTGGAATTTCCATTCCAGGTCACCAAATGACAGTAGAAAATAGAGCTAACAATACGATAGCTCGAGGAACTCGCCTCGGTATTCCGGAACGAGTATCAATTCGACGTTTGCCGTGAACAGCTGAAGGAAAGCATTACCGTGGAGCTAAAGCTTTCCACAATCCTCAGTCGTTTCCTCTCTGAAGGTGAAGATCCTGACAACCTCTACATCGTATACTACGCCGGCCATGGATTCAAAGGTATGAATGAAGGAGAACTCAATCTCAGGAGGTAAGATGGCAAGTACAAAGTTTGTTGAAACGAATGAAATTGACAATTTCGTTTCTTAGTAACTCCTCACAAAGATCAGGACAGGAAGGTCAGATCAAACGTAATACCATCGCGTGGCATGAAGCAGAGCGTGTTGTTAGAAGAAGAAGAGATGCTGATGTCTTCGTGATTTTCGACTGTTGCGAAGCGGGTGCGCTTCGAGCCCGCTCTCGATCAGTCCCTAGTCACAGCTTCGAATTCCTGGGTGCATGCGACCATGACGAGTACACCCCCGGGCCAGGAAAGCATTCTTTCACGAGGGCATTGATCTGGGCCCTTCGTGAGCTCAAGCACACTTCCCCCCACGGCTTCGATTCCGTAGAGTTGAGCAAGAAGATCACCCACGCACCGGACGAAGATGGCAGATGTTCGCCAGTGCTGTTCTCAAGAGAACCTTCAAGCTACGAACACATCTGGATTTATCCCAAGTCCCTCGACGAAGCAGTATCTGCTCCTGCACAGGATTCCTTCCGAACATCCCGCAAAGATCGGCCACCTATGGACTCACTTGTTCTGCGTTTCAGATTCAGCAAACACCAGGAAGAATACCAAGTCAAGCAGTTAGCGGAAACTTTGAGCCATTTCGTAAAAGAGCAACGCAATCGTTTGGGAGTGCATCATGTTGAACTCATCGAGTATGCTGGCACTTTCAAAGATGCTGTCCATGCCGTCATCCAAAGGAAAAAGAATGATTGGGACGACCTCAAGGCATTGATCGCAGTGAAAAATGCAGGCGATGATGGGAGCAAGGAAATGGAGAAATTGATTGACGCCGCACCTCTATCTGAAGAGCAGAAGAGCTTTTTCCGAAGCTTTGTTGATCATGTGCAAGCCCGGTCTCAGCGGCTCACCCTTAACAAAGTCGCTCTCGTGGTTGTGTCATTCATTGCTGGTGTGTTTTCTACATTGTTCTTTTGGCATCAATTCTTCTTTCTCCCGCACGCAAGGATGTTACAGGCATGGGGATATTGGGGTGCTTGGGGTTTTGATCCCAATAAGCGTCCGATGTTGGGAGGAGCTGGCGCTTGTTGCTAAGAAGTATCAAAGTAAAGATACAGACCCTTGAGCAGCCTGTTATACCTTAGTATGCATGTGCTATGCAATGATTTACATGTGATGGCCTTGGATACCCCGGTAAACTATTGAGGTTGGTAAGGGTCTAGGCGTAGCAGTAGCACTACCTTCCGTTTAATTCTGGCACGAAGCTAGAAGATGGTTCAGATATTTTGATGCAATGTCTGATCGACAATCTATCGAAGGCCGTGGCAACACTGCAGTCGATGCAATCAGCGTACGCCACCTCCAGGCTTGTCATCAAATATCCGGCCGCGCAAATGAGAGCAAAGGGTGTTCCGGAGTCAAAGCTCCAGGAATTTCAAGACAAGATGGAGAAGAAGAGGGCAGAAAAAGGGAGCTTGCAAGGAAGGCCATTGTGAAGGCCAGAAGCGAAGAAGCTACTTGTTGGTGATGGAGGATGAGCAGATGCCGTTACTTGTTGTTGCCTGGTTTATTCATCGCGAGGTAGATTTTGCAGTTATGAAATATCTTAGAGGATAGTATATAAATGGTCATTTACACTTGCATGTGTATTTGTTGATTTATTACATGACATGCCTTATCCGCTCTTGCGTCAAGGTGAAATCAGCGAAGTAGTAGACTTTCGAACAAGATCTTGATGTCTTTGCGGAGCCAAATGGGGTTTAGCGTGCTTGACTGCTACTGCCTATATGGTCATTATTCTACCGGCACCTGTTGCTCCACTTTTCGGGCCAGCAGCTTCACGTGCTCATCCGCTTGACCACCTCGAGCAATCTTTAAGAGCCCTTCGCCTTGCTTCCTCCCACTCCAGTACAACCTCAACCGCGACCTCATCATGAAAAGCTTGTTTCGTCTCCGCTAGAGCCTCGATCGCCGGGTGCAATCACTTCACCTTACCTCTTGCAGTGGCCGGCCGACCACGTGCGTCGTCCTCTGATCTCCGTTCCAGACTCGATCCATCTAGCTCAGCTTCACCGAACTTCCACTCCTCACCTTCGCAACCGTCGCGTGCTGTGGTCTCCGGCCACAGCTTCGCCCTGCGAAGCTCTTTCTCTTGTCATTTGAACACGAGCATATACCCTGGCGTTGCTGGTCTCTGGTCAGTGAGCCACAATAAAAATGCGTAAGTTCACCCACTCACTCATTTCCTGACGCCACTTACTCACTCGTGATAGCACCCAAGCATCGAGGCGATGGTGACGACGAGGAACGACGGAGCAACGTTGTTGTGCTAAAGAGACAACTGACCTGGGATGAACTGAAGTTCTTCGTGCAGGCGAAAGGACAACTGATTGGCTATGTCACCAGAGGACAGCCACATGAAGGTCAACCTGTTTTTGCGAGTATGGAGACCCACAGCAAAGTCAAACTTCACCTCGAGGGAGAAACACGCATTTTCGCCGAGCAGGTGGATTGGTTTGAGAGTCCAGATCAAGAGCTCTTGAAGGCAAAATTGGAAATATTCTGCAAAAAAGCCGAAGGCTTTCGTCACGCTGCGCTTAAAGGCCTTTTCTGCGAATTCGAATTCTTCGAGATGCGAGAGTACCCACCGGCCCTCGCCGTCGGATATGCACTTATGCGTCACTACTATCTCATTCCTCGTCGCTTAGGTGTTCTTCCAGCTGAGCGAGACTTGATCTCCGATACCTTCGATAAAGATCTGGAGCTTGCTGAGAAGTTTCTCCATAAGCTGATCGCGGCGTTTCCGGAAGAGAAGGAGAGCCTCAACCCGCTGAGTGTCGCCAGAGCAGCGGGATACTACACAAAGTTCAAGGATTGTTTCCCCCATGAACTTCAAGGCCCCGCAACCGATTTCCGATATGACATCTACTTGCTCAAAGCCAGCAAGAAGTTCTGGATGGAAATGACCAACCAGCATGCGGACAGCAATGAGCAGTACAGCGATGAGGATAACAGCAATGATGTACCTGAAAGCCGGATGAACAAGAAGAGAAAGACATCTAACCCCGAGGCTTTCGCAACCGGCTATCGCATGCACGACAGACCCCAATTTCTGACAGAAAAAAGGCTGTCTAAGCACAAGGCCGTAGTCAGAGGACCAAAGAGCATGAAGTGGCTCCACACGTTGTCGCCAGTCTTTTCCACTATTCCTGGGGGTATTCAAATCAGTAATGGTGCTCGTGAACACTACGTACCGAAGTGTGACGAGCTTTTGCCTTCTAATGTCACTCTACGAGCGATGCAACTGAACGAAATAAACATGTTCTGTCAACCGCCTTTATTCACCAAGCATTTCGACGAGGTGTGGAACAAGTTCTCAGGAGATGAAGAGCCAATGTTCCTGGAAGGTGGACTTCCGAGCTTCGGAGGCGATTATGGCACCATGGATGCAGTGCAAATCACTCACTACGTCACATACAGGAACTACATACAGAAGTGTGCACAGTTCGCCCCAAACGCCATATCAGTGTTTTTCATCAGCCTAATGAACAAGTCGATGAAGAATCCCAAGGAGTTCAGAAGGTGGAAGGAAGCCCTGGATCATTGCCTCGAAAATAACTTGCTGGTTATTAGCGATGCTGAGAAGGCAAATTGGAGGACTCGGCAGCCACGCATGCCTATCCGACAGTGGGACCGGGCCACGGAAGAGGATGGTGCTGATGGCGATGGCGAAAGCGAAGGCGACGGTGATAGCGATGACTAGTGGTTTGCGGACATGGTTTCTTTAGCTTCCTTCTCAGGAAACCACTTGGTATCTCTCGGCATCAGGTGTCGTTTTCTGGGATAACGGCTGAGGGTGCAGAGAAGTTTTTGGCTGTTTTCTTGTTTTGCTTCTTGATTTCAGCTGCTTCTATAGGAAGGTGTTTCTACACGGGACCACAGGTTTAGCATGGCGGAAGTATCTGGCGGTCTCTGGTCGTCAGGATACTTTCTCTACGCTGGATAACGGATACAGACTGATATAGATTGCCGTTGGGAAACGTTTGATGTCTCTCGGCATCAATTACGACCCGGAACGTAGCAAGCTTTAAAGCTTACTTTCGACATAGTTAATACCATTCAGTGCTGATGCCTTTTCTGGAGATTTACCATTTCAAAGTTGATGGTACATACATCAATCTGCCGCACTG